>WNWK01005166.1:0-58292 GCA_009830355.1 Cherax destructor | reverse complement strand
CCCTTTCGGGGCCCAAACCTAGTTCTATGTCATGAGCTCAGCTCCTCAGATGCTTTGAGCGGCAAATTTGGGCCTGTAGAGGAATACATCTTTTGGGAAATTTAAAACAAAAAAACAAATCCCACCAAAAGTGATAATGAAAAAAAAACTAAACCCCAATTTTATTAAAAACACTTTGCAGTTTTTTTTCAATATTTTTATATTGTATTTGCAATTTTTTGGTCTCATTTGATAGAATGGAAGATATATAAAATTAGGGATGACTTTGTTTGGGTTTTTAGTACTAAAATGGCTTGAAACTGAGCTAAAAATAGCGGAAATGTTAAATTTTTGCCTTTTCTAAGTAAAAAAGCCTCACCGTCTTCGGCCAGTGGTGGGTCTAATATACGTTCACAAATGGGGGTATTTTTTGAATTATTACAATATTGCATAACAGTAAATCTTCCTTTTTTTGGTTTGAATAAAATTCATTATGTGAAAAAAAAAATAAAAATGGAATTCTTTTGTAAAGACTTAAAACATAACTAATGAACAGGGAAAAGTTTAGCCGGAATGCCTGCATTATTTATTATCCCCGTATTTTAAAATTGGAATATTTTGAACTTTTGTTAAATTGGCTAAAATTCCCAAATTTCCAATCATTTTATTTTGTAGTTGAAACAGTTGATCATTTCTTTGCTCAATCGATGAATTGAAGAAATACTAGTGAAAAGCAAAGAATTTTTACGGGAATAATTTTAATTGACCAAAATGAGTGTCGGCAAAAAAAGCGTAAATATTGCTGACACATCAAAAGGGAGAAATTTTCAATTTTTAATAAATTTTACTTTTTTTTTTTTTTACCTTTTGAAAAGATTCTTTACCATTTCATAAAAACATAATAATTTTTTTTTTTTAAATTTTTGAACACTGGCGCACCCCCTTTCCAAAATGGCCTTGACCCTGAAAGGGTTAAATAAAGATCTATTATAAATACAGTGAATCGGGGTACTCAAACAGCCCCCTATTCGAAAAACCCCACCCAAAAAAAACACGGCCTTAAAATTTCCAAATTTTTTGTGTTTCTTTTTTTTGGTTTTGTATTTTTTTATAAAAAGTCACCATGTGGCCTACAAGATTAGTGAAAATAAACAAAAAAGAAAATTGGGGGGGAAAAATTTGTTCAATCCCTGAAAAAGGGGCACTCAAACAGCCTTTGGAATTAATTTTGAGTCCCGGAGGTTCCATGTATAAGAAATTGTGCGATGTGGGGATAAAATTTTTTGGCCTAGATTAAATTCTAAAGTTCATGATTCTGCAAGTAGTAGATTTTTTTATCACACTTACCCCCTTAACTGCCCAAATGTAGATCTCGTTCCCCGGCCAGTGCTCCGAATTTTTTGAAAAATTAAAAAACTTTTAAAGGTCTGTCCCGTAGTTCTACCCCATGACTGCTCACTCAGAAAGCTTGAGAAAAATTGGGGCCTAGATATAGAATTTATGTGGAATTAAAAACTGCAGCAACAGTGCATCATGAGAGAAAAAAAACTGAGACCATAATTTTCGATTAAAACAGCGAATTTGCGTGTTTTTTATCTTTTTTGCTGTATTTAATTTCTTGGTCTCATTTGATGAAGGGAAAGATAAATTACAGAAAAGGTGATTTTGTTTGGGTTTTAACGGGAAACGAAAAGCTAAAGTAGCGAAAATGTTAAATTTTTCCATATTAAGAGTAAACAAATGACCTCACACGTCTTCCCCCAGCTGGTGGGTCTAAAATCTTTAAAATTGTGATATTATTTTTCAATTTCAGTCAACCCCGGTTCGGGAACCGTTTCCCGAGGGCCGCGACCACCGGTTTTCAAACTCCATTCTTTTTTCCATAAAAAATAATGGAAAAAAATTAATCCGTTCCCGACATCCAAAAGTATTAAAATAAAATATTTTTAGAATTTTTTTACATTAAATTAAAAATTTTTATAAAAAAATTAAAAATAATAGTAAATAAATGTCACTTACTTTATTGAAGAGTTGTTGATGGGGGGGAAGACGGAGGAGGAGAATTTGGGGTAGTATGCTAGTTTTGGAAGGAACCCCCTTAACACTCGGGGGAAAATTTTTTTGGGTTACGGCCTTTTTCTTTGAATGCTACACCCCTGCTTCCTCCCTGCATGAATGCTACACCCCTGCATAATTTCCCCCCGCATAATTACCCCCCGCATGGTCTAATCCCCATGAATCTACACTCCAGAAATTTCCCCCCTTTGCATGAATGCTACCTCCTGCATAATCTACACTCCCAAATGAATGTTCCCCCGGAAATCACACCCCTGCATAATTTCACCCCTCATAATCTCCTCCCTGTACCCTCTTCCTCCCGCACCCTCTTCCCCCCTGCACACTCTTTCCACAGGCTTGGAAGGGGGAATTTTGGGGGGCCCATGGCTTTTCGTTGAAGCACAAAAAACAGTAGAATAATGACAATATACTGGTATGAATGGGGGATGGTGGTCGCCCCGAAATTGCGCCCGGGCCCAGCTGGGACAATACGCGTCCCCCTTTGCCCTGCCAACTCGAGCAGACCCCCCTTCAGAAAATTCAAAAAAAAAAACTTAAAACCCGATTTGGACGCCTCGCCCGGAGCCCTTGACTTTTTCATTTGTCAGAAATCTTCCATTTTTGGTTTGAATAAAAATTCATTATGTGAAAAAAAATCAAATGGAATTCATTTTAAAACTGAAAACATAACTAATGAACAGGGGAAATGTTAGTTTATGAGGAATGCCTGCATTGTTTATTCTGCACCCTATTTTGAAATTGGAATATTTTGAACTTTGTGTTAAATTGCCTAAATTACCAATTTCCAATCACTTTATTGAGTAGTTGAAACAGTTGACTGGGCGATTTCTTTGCTTAATCGATAGAATAGAAGTAATACTAGCGAAATAGCTAAGAATTAATGGAAATAATGTAATTGGCCTAAAATGGAGTCAAAGTCGACAAAATCGCTGATGCGTAAATATTACTGACGCATCAAAATTCGCGAGATATAAGACCATGAAGTTGGCCTGGATGCTCACCTGACAGCAACATGGGTCCTGCCACTTGCAGAAATGTTACCTATATACCTTTTTTCTCATTTTTATTTTAATTTATAAATTTTTGTGTTCTGATAATTACAATTTGTAGTAGTTCTTGTGATTTCATAGCCAAGTTTGCTCTAACACTAATATTAGGTACTGAATTAGTACTCAAATAGTCACAAACACACTGACAGGTGAACATTTTCACCTGCCTTGGTCATGTACTATTGTCTAGAAATATATACATAGTATTTATAGGTTCCAGCAATGTTTTTGACATGCTAGAGTATATATAAAACTTTTAAGTATGGTGTAAGATGAGTGACATCTGATGATCATGCACTGCGTTGTCTTTGTTTTCCTGTTAAAATAAACATGTCTGTCTGTCTAGCTCTGCTCTGTTTATCTCTGTCTCCTCTTTTCTTTGTCTGTCTTCCTGTCTCTATAATAATAAAAATATTATAATAATAATAATAATAGTTTATTTAGATATGGTACAATGATACATGGTAGACATGATACATAATTAAATGAGATGTACATGTCAAAAGCCCTAAATGCTGTGCATTGTGGCATTCTTAGGGCTAGTTAATAGTAGACTACATGGTAAAAATTATAGTTGATAATTTATAAAATAAGTATAATTGTTATCTAAGTTATAAAGTTTGAATATAAGTTGAACATAATAATTTATTAATTGTCAATGCAACTAATTGAGTGAGATAACAATATAAAACAATTATTGCATTGCAGTTACAGTTTACGTGGTCATTATAATGTAAATGTTATAGAAACAGTTAGCTTAGTATGTATTATTCATAACAGGTTTTTTACATTTAAGTGATTAATCAGGTTTTTACATTTAAGTGATTAATCAGGTTTTTACATTTAAGTGATTATTCTACTTTGTTGGGAATGTTTGATATTGAGCATTTAGGTTTGGGTGAGAAGGTGGTTTTTTAGCATCGTTTGAATTGGGGTACAGGCAGGGTTTCTTTGGCAATGACAGGTAATGAATTCCAAATTTTCGTGCCTTTTATATGCATTGAGTTTTTATATAGGTTAGATAGACACGGGAACATCGGAGTGATCTGTGTCTAGTGTTATAGTCATGTGTCCTGTTAAAATTGGTAAGGAGAAGTTTGAGTGGTGGGTTAATATTTGCATAGTGTTCTATGTATGTAATAGGCACAGTAAAAGTATGAATGTCTTGTATGGTGAGTAAGTTTAGGTTTTTGAATATTGGTGGAGTATGTTGTCTGGAGTGTGAATTTGTTATCATTCTAACTGCTGCCTTTTGTTGTGTTATTAGTGGTCTGAGATGAGTTATTGATGTAGAGCCCATGCGCAGATTCCATAGGTGAGGTAGGGGTAAATGAGTGAGTGATATAGGGTAAGGAGAGCTGGTTGTGGAACATAGTACCGTATCTTGGATAGTATTCCCACGGTCTTTGAGACTTTCTTGGAAATTTGTTGTATATGTGTCTGAAATTTGAGGCCACAGTCAAGATGGTTTCCCTAAGAATTTTCCCTCTGTGAGTTTTGTGATAGGGGACCCGTTTATCATTATGTTAAGTGGTGCGTTTGTAGCTCTGTTCCCAAACTGGATAAAATAGGTTTTATCAATATTGAGAGTAAGTTTGTTAGTCATCATCCAGGTAGATATTTTCTGCAATTCAGTATTTACAGTGTTGGCTAGTATGTCTGGGCTTGGTGCGAGATAACGTATTAGTGTCATCTGCAAATAGTATGGGTTTGAGTAGTTGAGATGCATTTGGTAGGTCGTTAATGTAAATGAGAAAGAGAAGTGGGCCAAGAACACTTCCCTGTGGGACACCTACTGTAATAGTTTGCACGTAGAGCTAGCTCAATTTGTGTACACATATTGGTTTCTGTTGCTAGGTATGATTTTAGGTAGTTGAGGAGTGCCCTCTTATACCATAGTGTGATAATTTTAGGTGTAACAGATCATGGTCAACTGTATCAAAAGCTTTACGTAAATCAATGAAGATTCCCACTGGGATTTCTTTTTCTCAAGAGCGGTGTAAATTATTTCTAACATGTGTATAATGGCATCATTTGTATTTTTATTAGGCCTGAATCCAAATTGACAGTGGTTGAGTACGTTGTTGGAGGTGAGGTAGGAATATATTTGTCTATGAATTAATTTTTCAAAGATTTTGGAGAGAGGGGGTAAGTTAGATATCGGCCTGTAGTTATTCAGGTCTGTTTGATCTCCTCCTTTATGTATGGGGGTGACCCTCGTTATTTTGAGTATTTATGGGAAGTTTTGAGGATTCGATGGATTTGTTAAAGAGTGTTGCAATAATTGGTGAGAGAACTTGAGAGGCTTTTTGTATATAAAGGTGGTAAGTTATTTAGGGAATGTACAAGTATAGTGGTACCAACACACTTATATGGGTGTGAAGCATGGGTTGCAAATGCTGCAGCGAGGAGGAGGCTGGAGGCAGTGGAGATGTCCTGTCTAAGGGCAATGTGTGGTGTAAATATTATGCAGAAAATTGGGAATGTGGAAATTAGGAGGTGTGGAGTTACTAAAAGTATTTGTCAGAGGGCTGAAGAGGGTTGTTGAGGTGGTTTGGTCATTTAGAGAGAATGGATCAAAGTAGAATGACTTGGAGCGTATAAATCTGTAGGGAAGGAAGGCGGGGTAGGGGTCGTCCTAGAAAACGTTGGAGGGAGGGGGTAAAGGAGGTTTTGTGGGCAAGGGGCTTGGACTTCCAGCAAGCATGTGTGAGCGTGTTAGATAGGAGTGAATGGAGACGAATGGTTTTGGGACATGACGATCTGTTGGAGTGTGAGCAGGGTAACATTTTGTAAAGGGGATTCAGGAAACCAGTTAATTAATTTAGTTGGACTTGAGTCCTGGAAATGGGAAGTACAATGCCTGCACTTTAAAGGAGGTGTCTGGGATAGTGACAGCTGGGAGGGACTATTCTCAGCTGTCGTATCTGAGCGCCTCTGCAAAGACAGTGATTATGTATGAGTGTGGGGAAAGTGTTGAATGATGATGAAAGTATTTTTTGGGGGGGGGATTTTCTTTCTTTTTGGGTCACCCTGCCTCGGTGGGAGACGGCCGACTTGTTGAAAAAAAAAAAGTTATTTAGGTCACCTTCTTTGTTTTTTTGTGTTGATTATAAGTGAAACTTCTATTGCGTTGGTCGGGGCTAGGAATAGTGTGTTCGGATAGGTGCCAGTGAGATAGTCATTAGGTGGAGTGTTTGAACTTGGGATTTTGCTTGCCAGCTTTTTTCCTATGGTGGAGAAGAAATCATTGAGTTTGTTTGCTGTTTCAATAGGTGGGAGTAGGGGTTCATCTGGTTTTGTTAGCTTGATTGTTCTGTTTGTGGATATCTTCTTAGTTCCTAGAATTTCAGATAGGGTTTTCCAGGTTTTTTTATATCACCTTTTAAGTTATGTAATCTGTTCTCATAGTACAATTTGTTTGACCTTCTTATCAGACTCGTTAGGTTTGATGAGTAACGTTTTGTTTGTTCTCTTGTTATTTGACCCATTCTGTACTGTTTTTCATATAGGTGCTTTATATTAATGGATTTGAGTATGCTGGTGGTTAGCCAGGGACTATTTAATATTTTAGCTGTGATTTGTTTAGTTTTTTAGGGCAATGCTTATTATAGAGGTATTGGGTCTTTTTAAGAAAATTATTAATACATAAGTCAGTATCTGTGAAGTTGTCTATTTCTGTTTGCCAGTCAGTGTTTGTCATAGCTGTTATGAAGTTATTTATAGTTGTCTCATTATGTAGTCTGAAGGTAACTTTAGTAGTCTCTAGTGGTAATTTTCCGAGGTTGGTTATGAGAAAGGTTGGGTAGTGGTCTGTGGTATTGTCTGTGATTATGCCTGATTTTAATGGGGATATGGTGTTAGTCCAGATATGGTCTAATAGAGAGGCACAGGTTTTGTTATTGTCGGGAGCAGCAAGCAGTTGCTCATAGTGTTTATGAATTCAGTTACTTGTGGGTCCTGATCTTGTAGGAGGTTTATATTGAAGTCTCCTGTGAGGATTAAGTGGTCTTTGTTCATGTGTGCATCAGTAATCTTTCTTTCTTTCAACACGTCGGCCATTTCCCACCGAAGCGGGGTGGCCCAAAATGAAAAACGAAAGTTTCCCCTTTTACATTTAGTAATATATACAGGAGAAGGGGTTACTAGCCCCTTGCTCCTGGCATTTTAGTCGCTTCTTACGACACGCATGGCTTACGGAGGAAGAATTCTGTTCCACTTCCCCATGGAGATAAGAGGAAATAAGAACAAGAACTAGTAAGAAAATAGAAGAAAACCCAGAGGGGTGTGTATATATATGCTTGTACATGAATGTGTAGTGTGACCTAAGTGTAAGTAGAAGTAGCAAGATGTACCTGAAATCTTGCATATTTATGAGACAGAAAAAAGACACCAGCAATCCTACCATCATGTAAAACAATTACAGGCTTTTGTTTTACACTCACTTGGCAGGACGGTAGTACCTCCCTGGGTGGTACTTCCTAATTTTTCACTAAATTGCTGAATGTCTGCATGTCTCTTTCTGTCTCAGAGAGAGAGTCACTCATGAACCAACAGGCATTACACAACTATGCAGAGTTGTCATGTCTGATTCCTGAACAAGTGAAAATGTGTATTACTTGCCATTCATACTTATTATGCTTTATATCTGCAAGCACAGTATAGCACTTTGTCTGGATTTTTTGGGTTATCCTAGGTAATTTACACTATGAATAATAACTGTATTTTTGTGTGCATGTGAGACAGAGATAGACAGAGACAGAGATAGATACAGACAGACAGACAGAGATAGAGACAACGAAAGTCAATCAGCCAGCCAGCCACCCACCCAGCTAGCCTGCCTACCAAACATGTATTACACATGTTCCCAAATTATTTCTCTTTACTTAGGGCATAGGTTATAAGACATTCTGGCCACATCCATCTCAAAGCCACTAAATTCAGGATCAGCATCACTTTCGTCTTAAAAGGGAAATGTTAATACGACATGACATCAGTGAATCCCTGGTATTTACCACGCTGTTTGCTCTAGCTGGTGCTCAGTTGAGCTGGTGCTCCCACAAGGTACTAAGTGGTCCCAGATTTTTTTAATACTGTGCTCACCAAATGTTAAGACCCATTCTATACTGACCAGGCATCTCAGGCCAATCGTGCCAAATTTGGAGGCAGGAAAAATAAAACGTTGATCTGTTTGGAGCACTAACGGTAACATCTTCGTTTGGACAGTTAAGGTGTTAACCCTTCCACTGTCGAGAGCCCTGCTCATGAACTTGCTCTCAGTGTTGAAAAATTTAAAAAAAAAAAAAGTTTTTTTTTTTTTTTTGTATAAATTATTTTTTCTTACCAAAATCTTAAGAATAATTTTCTGAGTGTTATAAAAGAAAAAAAAATTGTGATCGGTAGTTACTGAGATATTGAGGCTTGAAGTTGACAGAAAGTGAACCACTGATGGCAACATCGGCGACTGTCACTCACTCAGTAATATTATTTTTAGTTTTATTTTATTTTTTATTTTCTAATATTTTATTTTTTCAAGTAACTTTTGTGGCCTGTGAGACCAATATAATGCATAATGTATATACTATATCCACCCGTTGTATGCATCACAATAACCGAACAAATATTGTTATCATTATATTGTTTACAAGACTTGTTTACACAAACCAGCAATTAAAAAAGTTGTTTATTACTATTGTTTTAAAATATATATACACAAGCATGTGTGAGCGTGTTAGATAGGAGTGAATGGAGACGAATGGTTTTTGGGACATGATGATCTGTTGGAGTGTGAGCGGGGTAACATTTTGTGAAGGGATTCAGGGAAACCAGTTAATTGATTTAGTTGGACTTGAGTCCTGGAAATGGGAAGTACAATGCCTGCACTTTAAAGGAGGGGTCTAGGATAGTGACAGCTGGGAGGGACTATTCTCAGCTGTCGTATCTGAGCTCCTCTGCAAAGACAGTGATTATGTATGAGTGTGGTGAAAGTGTTGAATGATGAAAGTATTTTCTTTTTGGGGATTTTCTTTCTTTTTGGGTCACCCTGCCTCAGTGGGAGACGACCGACTTGTTGAAAAAAAAAAAAATACACATATAGAGTCACTGGACATGTTCCTGGAACTGCTACAGTTTGTGGAACTCTTTGAAACATGGTGTTATGCACAGTGCTGTTTTACACTCCTCACACATTAAATATGGTGTGCACACTGCTGTTTTACACTCCTCACTCATAAAACGAATGTCTCTGCATTTTTGTGGGCATTTGTTGTACTATGTGAACAGATACCCAATAACTTAATGGTATTTTTCAATGTATTACTTCCAGTGTACACAGTTATATCCAATACAAGACCACTGTAGCAATTACAAAGTACAAACAACTTTATACTAAAGTGTTTTCTCTTGCTTGGTATATACTGCTTGAACAACAGTCTACCTTTGAATAAAATCATACTCATCAATAACAAGCTTCCTGAAGGGATAAAAATACATACAGAATTTTTATTTCAGATACATAAACACATTCCTAATCTTATACAGTGGAACCTCGTTTTTCGACGACTTTTTCCGTCAAAATTTTGTCCCAGTTTTTGTACATCACCTCGGTTTTCGTAGAGTTGAAAATGGTCTGTACCAAACGCATCCCCCTACCCGCCCGCATCACTCGGCCATTCAAGCACCGAGTGACTCAGTCTGCCTTTGTTTATCGTTGAGTGAGCATCATCCCGCGCGTTCAGCTGAAACATTTCGTAATAATCCATTGTTTTTTGTGCTTGTTTATTGAGTGCGACTGCTAAATAAGCCACCATGGGGCCAAAGAAAGTTCTGAGTGCCAGCCCTTTGATAAAGGAGGCGTGAAACATGATAAAATTCAAGGACGATGAACTCTGCTTGGAGAAAATTGTGACCAGAATGTGTCCAAGAGAAGGATTTTGAAGGGTTTGAGGCTGACCCTGACGACCCTACGCCATGGGGTTGGATGTGAGTGGCCAGGATGTGGAAGAGTTTGTGGACATCCACAGGGAAGAGCTAACCACTAAAGAGTTGCTACCCCTTCAACTGGAACAGCAACAGACCTCAGCTGAGGAAATTGCTTCAGAGGATGAGGAAGAGAGAGGAGAGAATGTGCCTTCTTCAGTGATTAAGGACATGTGTGCAAAGTGAAGTGAGTTGCAAAGTTTTGTGGAGAAATATCACCCTAACGAAGCTGTTGCAAGCCATGTCTGCAACATGTTCAATGACAATGTTCTGTCCCATTTTAGGCAAATCTTAAAGAAACGCCAGAAACAAACCTCTGGACAGATTTTTTGTGCGACAGGGGTACAGTGACTCTCAAGCTGGTCCTAGTGCCAGTAAAAGACAAAGAAGGGAAGTAACCTCGGATAGGGCCTTGATCCCAGAAGTTCTTATGGAAAAGGATTCCCCTTCCAAACAATAACCTCTCCTCCTCCCTCTCCCCTCCTGACCATCTTCCATATGCCATCAATAGTCTTCAATAAAGGTAAAAGTGATGTTAAATGTTCATCTATCCATTTCATTAGTCATTTATATTTATTTCTTATTGTTTTCTGTATGTAAAACTATAGTTATTCACTATAAAATGTATTTTTTGTTAATATTTTTGGGTGTCTGGAACAGATTAATTGGATTTACATTACAGTGGTACCTCTACTTAAGAGCAGCTTCCAACTCGAACAGTTATGTAAGTGTATTTTTGTAGGTGCTTTTGTAAGTGTATTTTTGGGGGTCTGAAATGGATTAATCTAATTTTCATTATTTCTTATGGGAAAAAATTCCTTCGGTATCGGCACTTGAATAGCCAACTGGAACGAATTTTGCTCGTAAGTAGAGGTACCACTGTATTTCTTATGGGAAATATTGCTTCAGTTTTCATACAATTTGGTTTTCGTCAGACTTTTTGGAATAAATTAATCACGAAAACCGAGGTTCCACTGTATAACCTGTCGTTTTTGTCAGGTCTTGTTTTGTCTGAGAAGTGTAGAATACGTAACAGAAATTGGTTCACTGGTATTATATCACTGAAAGCTGGGGTTGAAATTAGGTGGTCTGTCAACCAGTATGATGTGACAGTGTGCTTATACACATGTGACATAAGCATTATTGTGGCAAGGAATATAAACATCTCAGCCACAGTTGTCTCCTTCCACTGGTGTAGGCATGATCTTGGTGAAATAATTGTGTTTGCCATGGTGTAATTGAAGTATGTGTTACTTTCCCTGACAATAATTTCCATCAGGGGTTTATCAAAGAAGAACTAAGAACATTGTAGTTCAGTGTACAAAATGGCCATATTCCACTTTGAGTTTCATCAGAGGGATGGGGATTGGGAACAAAATTGGCACCCTGCTGCCAATCCCAGATGCGGTCTGCTAGTGGGTACTGGATATTGACTTGTGGTTGTGGTTGTGGTTGTGCAGGGAGTTGTGGTTGTGCAGGTTGTTGTGGTTGTGCAGGTTGTTGTGGTTGTGCAGGTTGTTGTGGTTGTGCAGGTTGTTGTGGTGTGTGGGTGGTTGAAGGTGGCCTTTGTTGTGGATGTGCTGAATCAGCGACATGGCTACCAGCCTGGGGTGCCACTGGTGCCACACGACACATTACACCACCACCTGCTGCTGCATGCATATTATCCATCCCATTTGTAACATTACCCATACCGTCTTCCCCACCACCCACATGGAAATAAGTCACTTTGTCTGACTTTTTTGGGTTATCCTAGGTTCTCTACACATACGCTGCTGTGTATGATAATCCATGTAACTGTATTTGTGTATACCTGAATAAACTTACACGCTGTTTTCCCCACTGCCCACGCCATCTTCCCCACCACCCACACTGTCTTCCCCACCACCCACACTGTCTTCCCCACCACCCACACTGTCTTCCCCACCACCCACACTGTCTTCCCCACCACCTATCTTCCCCACCACGTATGCCATCTTCCCCACCACCCACACCATCTTCCCCATGCTGTCTTCCCCACCACCCACCCTGTCTTCCCAACCACCCATGCTGTCTTCCCAACCACCCACACCATCTTCCCCATGCTGTCTTCCCCACCACCCACACCATCTTCCCCACGCTGTCTTCCCCACCACCCACACCATCTTCCCCATGCTGTCTTTTCCACCACCCATACCATCTTCCCCACCACCCACGCTGCCTTTCCCACCACTCACGCTGCCTTTCCCACCATTCATGCTGTCTTCCTCACCACCCATACCATCTTCCTAACCACCCACTGTCTTCCCCACCACCCACACCCTCTTCCCCACACTGTCTTCCCCACCACCCATACTGTCTTCCCCACTACCCATACCATCTTCCTAACCACCCACTGTCTTCCCCACCACCCACACCATCTTCCCCACACTGTCTTCCCCACCACCCACACTGCCTTTCCCACCACTCACGCTGCCTTTCCCAATATTCACGCTGTCTTCCCCACCACCCATACCATCTTCCTCACCACCCACGCTGTCTTCCTCACCACCCACGCTGTCTTCCTCACCACCCATGCTGTCTTCCTCACCACCCACGCTGTCTTCCTCACCACCCACGCTGCCTTTCCAATCACTCACGCTGCCTTTCCCACCACACACACTGTCTTCCCCACCACCCAAGCTGCCTTCCCCATCACCCATGCTGTCTTCCCCACCACCCACGCTGTCTTCCCTTTTCACTATCTGTTCCTGGTGTAGGGCCACAGGATGTACTTCGATATGTACTCCTTCCCCTTAGAATAGCATATGACACACTACCAGAATGCATGTACAGTGGAACCTCTACTTACGAATTTAATCCATTCCGTGACCTAGCTCTCATCTCAGATTTGCTCGTTTGTGGAGTCAATTTACCTCATTTAAATTTATTGAAATGTAATTAATCCGTTCCGGCTCTAAGGAGGCATGTCAAGATACTTCAATATTTCGCTAATATCATCTATACGGCTTATTTATCTATCACAATTCATCTAATATGACATAATAAACAATATAAATAACATAGAAACATGATATATACTCTAGAATGAATAAAATATGTCATTACATATGTGGCGGCAGCAGACGAGAGTTTGTCTGGAGACAGGACAAAATACTTCTTGAATATTTCGCTAATATCAACTCTTCGGCTTATTTATCTATCACAATTCATCTTAATATGACATAATAAACAATATAAATAACATAGAAACCTGATATATACTCTAGACTGAATAAAATATGTCATGTGACAAGTGGAGGCAGCCACAACCGCTCCCGCATTGTTGTGGTACGTATTCACTGCCATCTAGTGACGGCCTTTCGAAGCCGTCTTTTATTATAATTATTATTATATAGTACAGTTGTACCCTCGCTATTCGAACACTCCAAAACTCACCCTCATTCCAGAATGCTGTTCAAGTGCTGTTACCAAACGAATTTATTCCCATAAAGAATGATGTAAATTAGATTAGTCCATTTCAGACCCCCAAAAATACACTTATAAAAGCACTTACAATAATAAACTTACATAAAAGGGTGAGTTTTGGAGTGTTCGAATAGCAAGGGTCCACTGTACATTATTATTATACATGTACAGTGGACCCCCGAGTAACGTAAAAACTTCATTCAAGAAGCCTGCTCAAGTGCCATTACCGAACGAATTTACTCCCTTAAGGAATAATGTCACGTTGGTTAGTCTATTTCAGACCCCCAAAAATACACTTCCACAAGCACTTACAATAATATACTTACATAATTGTACGATTTCCGGGGTGTTCGTTACTTGGGGGTCCACTGTATATTATTATTATACGTATTATATTATTATTATTATTATTATTATTATTATTATTATTATTATTATATGTATTATATAATTATTATTACAATATAAATAATTTGGAATTTTTATTCACACAAAAACTAGAAGATTTACTGTTATGCAGACTACTGCATTATTGTAATAATTGTATTAGTATTAGTAACCCATTCATGACTGCATATTGGAATGGAGGTGACATCATTTGTTTACTCTTGAACATCGCCAAAGAATCGAACGTTTCTGCTACTTTGAGCTCAATTTCAAGGTACTTTTCATCGTGAAACCAATCAAAATCATATCTATTTCTGTAATATATCTTCCATTCTATCAAATGAGACCAAAAAAAACGAGAATACAACCATAAAAACCACACAAAAATACCGCTAAGGTGAGGCTAATGGCTGAGAAGTGAACTCCATTATTTATGGTCCGATTTCTTTCATTTTCGGTGTACGTTAAGAAGCCTCTTTCCATCATACATTGCCCTAGTTTCAATAAGATAGTCCAACAAACAACTGAGATCCAATTCCCTAGATCAAGAGCAAGAGCCACTCACCAGCGTCAAGGAACCTCCCTTGAGGCCCGTTTGCATCTGGAAATTTCGCTTGGGTCTGGAAGCAAAAAATCGACCAAGCAACTGCTCGTATCTGGAAAAACTCACACGTGGATGCACTCGTAAGTGGAGATTCCACTGTATATAAAACGTTTTGAAGCATGGTGTTAAGACAAGTGTCACTAAACTGCTGACATTGTAGCAGTGGAGTGACACTTGATGTTCGTGCACTGCTCCAGAGAACCCTAGCTTTATTTGTTTTCACTGTTACACACAAACATGTCTGTCTGTCTAGCTCTGCTTATATGTCTTTCCGTCTGCTTGTGTGTGTGTGTAATTCCATCTGCTTGTCTCTCTGTCTCAGGGAGCGGCTCATAAACCAACAGGTATTACACAAGATGCAGTCATCACATCTGATTCCTGAGCAAGTGAAAAATGTATTACTTGCCAGTAATGCTTATTATGCCTTATATCTACAAGCACTGTATAGCACTTTGCCTGGATTTTTTGGGTTATCCTAGGTAATATACACTATGTATAATAACTGTATTGTGTACCTGTAAGAGACAGAGATATAGACAGACAGACAGAGATATAGACAGAGACAAATACAGACAGAGAGACAGCCAAAGTCAGTTAGCCAGCTAGCCAGCCACCCAGCCTGCCGAATACGTATTACACATGTTCCAGAATCATTTCTCTTTACTTAGGGCATAGGTTATAGGACATTCTGGCAGGATGACACTACCAGTGGTATCAGAAATGAAAGGATGTTGCACAAATGTTGCACATGGGTTATTATCGAGGTTTTTTTATATTTCCTCAACCACTTGTGGCCACATCCATCTCAAAGCCACTAAACTCTGGATCAACATCACTTTCCTCTTAACCCTTTCAGGGTTTTTGACGTACTAGTACGGCTTACACGCCAGGGCGTTTGACGTACTAGTACGCATAAATTCTAGTGGCTTCAAATCGAGGGGGAGAGAGCTGGTAAGCCTGCATGTGATAGAATGGGTCTATGTGGTAAGTGTGCGCAGTAGGAAAAAAATCTATGCACCCGCATTGCATTGTGGGAGTGGTAATTCAGTGCGCATTTGTCACCAAGCCATGCGGTAAGGAATACCTCACTCCAGCAGTGTGAGTGGTGGGGAAGGCAGTGGGAAGGGGGGTAAGGCAGTGGGGTTTGTGTAAACAACATTGGCTGGGGCTGGCTGGCTGGCTGGGGCTGGCTGGCTGGCTGGGGCTGGCTGGCTGGCTAGCTGGGGCTGGCTGGCTGGCTGGGGCTGGCTGGCTGGCTAGCTGGGGCTGGCTAGCTGGGGCTGGCTGGCTGTGGCTGGCTGGCTGGCTGGATGGCTGGCTGGCTGGCTGGCTGGCTGTGGCTGGCTGGCTGGCTGGCTGTGGCTGGCTGGCTGGCTGGCTGTGGCTGGCTGGCTGGCTGTGGCTGGCTGGCTGGCTGGCGGGCTTTCTTTCTGTTGCTGGCTGGGGCTGGCAGGCTGGCTGGCTTGATGGCTGGCTGGGGCTCGCTAGCTGGGGCTGGCTGGCTGGCTGTGGCTGGCAGGCTGGCTGGCTGGGGCTGGCAGGCTGGCTGGCTGAGGCTGGCAGGCTGGCTGGCTGGGGCTGGCGGGCTGGCTTTCTGTGTCAGGCTGGGGCTAGCGGGCTGGCTAGATGGCTGGCTGGGGCTGGCTAGCTAGGGCTGACTGGCTGGGGCTGTTAGCTAGGGCTGGTGGACTATCTGGCTGTAGCTGGCTGGGGCTGGCTGTGGCAGGCTGGGGATGGCTGGCTGTTTCTGGCAGGCTGGCTGGCTGGGGTTGGCTGGGGCTGGCTGGCTGTCTGTCTGTCTGTCTGTCTGTCTGTCTGTCTGTCTGTCTGTCTGTCTGTCTGTCTGTCTGTCTGTCTGTCTGTCACACAGGTACACATAAATACAATTATACATAGTGTAAATTACCTAGGATAACCCCAAAAAATCCAGACTGTCAAATAATATGTATCGACTCAGATGTGGCAATTTTGGTTCACTAGTGACTGCCTCTGAGACAGACAGACAGAAAGAGAGAGAGAGACCGAAAGAGAGACAGAGAGAGAAACAGACAGACAGGCAGATAAAACAGTGAAAACAAATAAAGAGAAGGCATTGAACCCTCATTTGTCAAATGTCATCACTCATTAGTTTGGTGATAAGCCGAGGCTAACCAGTCACCCCTGGCTGGCAGGGAGGCAGGGAGCCAGGCAGGGAGGGAGGCAGGGAGCCAGGCAGGGAGGGAGGCAGGGAGCCAGGCAGGGAGGGAGGCAGGGAGGGAGGCGGGCAGGCGAAGGCAGTGTACCTCATCAAATGTCATCACTAATTAGTTTAGCTGATAATAATAAGATAACAGGACCCTCACCCCTCATCAATGTCACTGCTTCAATAATAATAATTTTTATTTTATTATTATTATTATTATTATTATTATTATTATATTATTATTATTATTATTATTATATTATTATTATTATTATATTATTATTATTATTATTATTATTATTATTATATTCTCCCGTGTATCCTAGGTAATTTACACTATGTATAATTGTATTTATGTGTTCCTGTGAGATTGAGACAGCCAGCCAGTCAGTCAGATAGCCAGTCAGGCAGCCAGTCAGTCAGATAGCCAGTCAGCCAGCCAGCCAGCCAGCCAGTCAGATAGCCAGTCAGTCAGATAGCCAGTCAGTCAGCCAGCCAGTCAGTCAGATAGCCAGTCAGCCAGCCAGCCAGTCAGTCAGATAGCCAGTCAGCCAGCCAGTCAGTCAGATAGCCAGTCAGCCAGCCAGCCAGCCAGCCAGCCAGCCAGTCAGATAGCCAGTCAGTCAGATAGCCAGTCAGTCAGCCAGCCAGTCAGTCAGATAGCCAGTCAGCCAGCCAGCCAGTCAGTCATATAGCAAGTCAGCCAGCCAGCCAGTCAGTCAGATACCCAGTCAGCCAGCCAGCCAGTCAGCCAGCCAGCCAGTCAGTCAGATAGCCAGTCAGTCAGATAGATAGTCAGTCAGATAGCCAGAGAGCCAGCCAGCTGGTCAGCTAGCCAGCCAGCCAGCTGTGCCACCTGCCAGCTTCAGCCAGCCTAGCTGGTCAGCCATTCAGCCAGCCGGCTAGCTGGTCAGCCATTCAGCCAGCCGGCTGGCCATCCATGCAACCAGCTGTTCAGCCAGCCAGCCAGCTGGTCAGCTAGCCAGCTGGTCAGCCAGCCTGCCAGCCAACCAGCCGGCTAGCTGGTCAGCCACCAGCCAGCCAGCCGGCTGGACATCCATCCAGCCAGCTGTTCAGCCAGCCAGCTGGTCAGCAGTTATTGTGTAGTATACAAGGAGTGTATATATACAAAATATTGTTTATATTGGTCTCACAGGACATAAAAGTTACTTGACAAAATAAAATGTTAAAAAATAAAAGAAAAAAGTATAAAAAAAATAAATAAACTATTACCGGGTGACAGGCAGTCGGCGATGTTGCCGTAAGCGGTTCACTTTCTGTCAACTTCAAGCCTCTATATCTCGGTAACTATTGATCGCAAAAATATTTTTTTTAGCCTATTAGATTTAAAAAATAAAAAACTATTATTTCATAAGAAAAAATAATTTTTTTTTTTTTTGAAAATTTCTCGACCCTGAGAGAGAGTTAAGAATTGAGGTCTCGACCCTGAAAGGGTTAAAAGGGGAGTGTTAATACGACATGACATCAGTGAATCCCTGATGTTTGCCTCGATATTTGCTCTAGCTGGCGCTCAATTGAAGTGGTGCTCCCACAAGGTACTAAGTGGTTCCAGATTTTTTAATACTGCGCACGCCGAGTGTTATGACTCAGTCTATACTGACCCGGCATCTCAGGCCAGTCTTGCCAAAGTTGGAGGCAGGAAAAGTAAAACGTAGATCTACGTTTGGAGCACTAGCGGTACAAACGTAGATCTACGTTTGGACAGTTTAACCAATAAACGATCTACACGTATATTTACGTTAGCTCGCCCAGTGCCCCGAATCTTTTGAAAAAAAAAAAAAAAAATTATAGAAATAAAGAGCACATTTTTTTTAAGTGTTATAGGATAAAAAAAAAAAAGAATTTGGGTCAGTAGTTACCGAGATATGAGGCGGAGAAGTTGGCACTGGATGCTCACCTGACAGCAACAGGAGTCCTGCCGCTTGCAGAATCGTTCCCAATACTATACCTTTTTTCACTTTTTTTTATTATTTTATATAATTTTTATGTTCTCATAATCACAATTTGTAGTAGTTCTTGTGATTTCATAGCCAATCTGTGTTCTGACACTAATATTAGGTACTGAAATTGTACTCAAATAATAATGATAGTGCATAAAAATAATAATAATAATAATGATAGTGAATAATAATGATGATAATAATAATAATAATTAATAATAATAATAGTGAATAATAATAATAATAATAATAAAAGTTCCCTTGAAGCATCGCTGCCTTATCTCATCTGATCTCCACTAATGATGACTGGTGACATTTCACGAAGGGTGAGCCGTAGTCTTATCTCTTCTTATCAGACCAGTAATTACAGTGATGACATTTGACAGTTTACACTGCTTCCCTTTATTTGTTATGCAAACCTGTCTGTCTGTATCTGTCTGTCTGTCTGTCTTTCTGTCTGCCTGTGTGTCGTCTCCTTTCTGTCTGCTTGTCTCAGAGAGTAGCTCATGAACCAACTGGTATTACGCAGATCACAAGCACAGTATAACACTTTGTCTTGATTTTTTTAGTTATCCTAGGTAATTTACAGTATGTATAATTGTATTTACATATGTGTTCCTGTGAGATAGAGACAGATAGAGACAGAGACAGAAAGATACAGACAGACAGACAAACAGATAGACAGCCAATCAGGTACCCATCTGACCAGCCAGCTGCTGGCCAGCCAGGTGGCCAACCAGCTGCTTGCCAGCCAGGTGGCCAGGCAGGCAGGTAGCCAGCTGGCCTGCCAGCCTGTGTCTTTCTGTGTGTCTGTTTTTCTGTCAGTCTGTGTGTCTGTCTTTCTGTCTGCTTGTCTCAGAGAGTAGCTCATAAACCAACTGGTATTACGCAGATCACAAGCACAGTATAACACTTTGTCTTGATTTCTTTAGTTATCCTAGGTAATTTACATTATGTATAATTGTATTTACGTATATGTTCCTGTGAGATAGAGACAGAGACAGATAGATACAGACAGACAGACAGAGATAGACAGCCAATCAGGTACCCAGCTGACTAGCCAGCTGCTGGCCAGCCAGGTGGCCAACCAGCTGCTTGCCAGCCAGGTGGCCAGGCAGGCAGGCAGCCAGCTAGCCTGCCAGCCTGCCGACATCACTTTCCACTTCAAAGGGGTGTTAATATGACATGACATCAGTGCATCCTTGGTGTTTGCCGCAGTGTTTGCTCTAGCTGGCGCTCAATTTACCTGGTGCTCCCACAAGGTACTAAGTGGTCCCAGATTTTTTTAATATAGCGCACACCGAGTGTTAAGACCCATTCTATGCTCACCAGGCATCTCAGGCCAATCGTGCCAAATTTGGAGGCAGGAAAAATAAAACGTAAAAATACGTTTGGGGCAGTAGCAGTACTAACGTATATATACGTTTGGACCGTTTAAGGGTTAAGGGTTAACAGACGTGTGTCAGAACTGGGCTACAGTAGTCACCGCCAGGTTAAGAAACCGACCCTCTCCAAGCCACAGAAGAAACATTGGCTGGATTATGCAAAGAAATATCTTCACTGGACTCCTCAACAGTGGTCTGAAGTACTTTGGAGTGATGAAGCAACCTTCACCGTCACCTGTAACCTTGCGGGACATGTGTACCGGCCCAGAGGTAGTGACCCGCTAGACCCACGCTACACCTGTGGGACCACCTAACACCCAGACTCGCTCATGATTTGGAGGTGTTTCAGTGCTCAGAGTGTTGGTAAACTCATTGTGCTTCTCAAAAAACAGTATATGAACCAGTATAATTACCTGGAGTTGTGTGATAATTTACCTGAGGCTTTTGACAAGTGTGGGGCTACGGTTTTTATGCAGGATGGTCCACCGTGTCATGCCACCAAATCTGTAGTTCAGTGGCTTAAGGACTGTGAAGTGAGGTTCTTTAATGACCTGCCAAGCAATTTCCCAGACCTAAACCCTATTGAGAACCTCTGGTCAATAATGAAACGAAGTTTACTGGGCATGGATATCAGTTCCATCCCGCAGCTGGAGGCTGCTCAAAATGAGGCATGGAATAATATACCCTCCCAAACCCTCAAGAATTTGTGTAAAATCTCAGTAAGTGTGCAGAATATATATTATAATCTTTCATGGTATGTGTTTGTGTTTTGGTATGTGTGGGGTAAGGGCGGCATAATGCCGTGCCTAGCACTGTACATACTTTGTGAGCAGTATGTTAATTACATATAACATTGGTCACCTTGTAGCTGTTATTTTTTTATATTATATTATTGATAGTCCTAGGTTTTAGGTTGGTAGACAGCAACCACTCAGGGAGGTACTACCTTCCTGCCAAGTGAGTGTGAAACAAAAGCCTGTAACTGTTTTACATGATGGCAGGAGTCTTTTTTTGTCTCATAAATATGTGGGATAACAGGTGTATCTTGCTACTTCTACTTACACTTAGGTCACACTACACATATATGTACAAGCATGTTTATACACACCCCTCTGGGTTTTCTTTTATCTTCTTACTAGTTCTTGTTTATTTCCTCTTATCTCCATGGGGAAGTGGAACAGAATTCTTTCCCCATAAGCCATGCGTGTCATAAGAGGCGACTAACATGCCGGGAGCAATTGGCTAGTAACCCCTTCTCCTGTATACATTACAAAATTTAAAAAGAAAGACTTTCGTTTTTCTGTTCAGGTCACCCTGCCTCAGTGGGATACGACCGGTGTGTTAAAAAAAATTATTTATAATGAGCACTGTAATTTAGTGTTAATACTACATTTATACTCATTTCTGTGCATAGTTCACAAATTATATCACATACCAGTATAATATGGTTAAAGTTGTTAACTGTTTATTGGTAATGCTTGACATTAACTTTTAAACTGTCCAAACGTAGATCTAGGTTCATGTGCGTAGCGCTCCGTACATGGATCTACATTTTTTTTACATAATAAAGAATGTAAAATCGAACGTAGATCTACGTTAGGACAGTTTAAGGGTTAATAGTTGAATTATTTTGTTCTCATTAATGTTTATTTTTGCCACTCTTATGCTTAATGTTCTTAAAATTTATTGAAAGTAAATACAAATATAAACATGTCTACCATGTATCTTTTCAGTGGTTGGGATATTGGCCAACACTGTACAATATAAGCGATCCATCTCTGGTCAGTCTACACCTGTTGAGCGACACCATGACTCAGGTATATATAAGGCATTCATTAAGTATCTCTAGATATACACTATTATGTTTCTCATGAGTTTCTTTTTTTCAGCTAGGTGGACTTGAGTCCTGGAAGTGGAAAGTAGAGTGCTTGCACTCTGAAGTATGGGTGGGGATGTTGCATTTCTAAAGTTAATTTGGATTGTGATCTCAACACGCTTCTGACAAGACAGCTATTGAATGAATGATGATGAATGTATTTCCTTTTATTTCAGGTCACCCTACCTCAGTGGGAGACAGCCAGTGTTAAAATCAATTATTTTTAAGATCTGACAACTCTCTTGGCATTTGACTTTAAACATGAAATATTTATATGTGTACTTGATGAATGGATGTTTGATGGGTTATTATCCAAACCTTAAACTTGGCTCTAAACAATAATTCTCGATGAGCAGAGTCCAATAATTCAGTGTCCACTGTATTACATGTAAGAGTTAGACACATGCGCAACAACTGGGTTTCTTTATTAAGTAGATATTTTGCCAGCATGTGGCTTTATCAATACAATACAGAAGACTGAAGAGGTAGATGATGAGGTAATCAGTCCCTCAGCCTAGGAGCAGGTGTTCAGTACTGTAGTCTTGATGAATCTGAAGCATTGGCAGGAAGAAGTGGGCTTATATACTGGAGTCAGATGAGATGAAGGCATTGTCAGTGGTAGGTGAGATTCCCCAGTAGAAGTAGGTCATGCCCAAGAGGTGGGCCAGTGGTAGTAAATAGTTGTGGAGATGTTCTATGTGTACTAAGATTCCATGTTGTTGCAGTGTCTGACATGGCAATTCAAGACCCTCAGAACTGCATCATCTCCACCTATCATTCATTCAGTTCCTGTAATTACTTTGTGTGAATGTATCTTACCTAAAACCTACAGGCAGAGTTGGCTGTCTAGCGATGCTTATGGTATTAGAGAGTTGCTTCCTGATTATTAGTATACATGATCTGAGAATCTCCATGGGGAAGTGAAGAAGAATCCTTCCTCGTAAGTCATGCGTGTCATAAGAGGTGACTAAAATGCTGGGAGCAAGGGGCTAATAACCCCTTCACCTGTATAAATTACAAAAAGAAGATAAACTTTACATTTCTTCTTTTTCGAGTCACCCTACCTCAGTGGGAGAGGGCCATTGTGTTAAAAAAAATGATTTGGGGATTGTGTGTACTGATACTGTTTCTTATAATTGCAATATATTTCTTACAGTTTCTTCAGCATTGATTTATTTAGGTTTTTATTTTTCTGTTCTATTTATGAAAGTCACGTTTTGTGGTTGTCAAATTATTACAAAATGTCTTTTTTTATTTTTTAAATATGTTTTCTTGGTTATGTCTGTATTTTTACCTTCTATTAATAAAAATTATTTTATAAATGCAGTAGGGCCCCGCTTTACTGCGCTTCACCTTACAGCGTTCCGCTAATACAGTGATTTCAAATTATGACCAAAACTTGCTATACGGCTCCCGGTCTTTCTAATACAGCGCTCCCCACCTGGTTTGTTTACATTCTCCGTGAGCACATCTCTCTTATATGTCTGGAAACTTTCCAAAATTTAAAGTGTTTTAAAGTTATTGCATATTTTATATGTAATCTGATAATTATACTTATGTGTACCTGTACCTAAATATACTTACACACTTTACTGGCGTGCAGGTACACATGAAAATCACTAAGAGTCTCTCTACTCTTGATGCCATATTATTAACAATACGTAATCTCTTGGCCTCATTAAATGTCATATATTACATTAATATACATTTCCATTAATCCATCTATGATATTTTTTCAAAATTATATAATAAACACACTACGTAACATATAAACATGAAAAATACACCCCACAGTAGAATAAATTAACATAAATATGAGATGTGGTAGCCAGGCGACTTGTAGAACTTGTGGTAGCCAGGCGACTTCTAGGACTTGTGGTAGCCAGGCGACTTCTAGGACTTGTGGTAGCCAGGCAACTTGTAGTCTAACATCAGAGAAAATGTGTACACTATAATATAACTGGGGGTAACTAGAAAATTATTCCTTTCGTATGCCTTTACTAAAAATGGTGTTACATAAGAATGGGAGTGTTTCTCTTTATTTATTATACTGTATCAACGTGGAAACAACTTGTACACAATATAAAGTGTTTGTATTATGGTATAATACGAACGTGTATGAACGAAAACCAGACGCGTCCTCCTGGTTTGTTTACATTATGTGTGGGTGGGGTGGAGAGGGCTGCCCTGGCTGGTTACCATACTTCCCAAACCTGACTTCTTACAAATAAAACTCACCTCTCACCCTACATTAAGACTACAAATATTTTAAGGTAATTAATGAATGTAATTAAGGAGGGATTGGTACCAAACCTGCACACGAAAATCACTCCCTATGAAAGCAAGACTCGGCAGGAGATGCAACATTCCCCCGATGAAAAGCAGGGGCGCCACGAGTACACTGAGAGACAACACCACAAGTGTCCGGTGCCCAAGATTGTTCAACTGCCTCCCAGCATACATTAGGGGGATTACCAATAGACCCTTGGCTGTCTTCAAGAAGGCACTGGACAGGCACCTAAAGTCAGTACCTGACCAACCAGGCTGTGGTTCGTACGTCAATTTGCGTCCGGCTAGCAGTAACAGCCTGGTTGATCAGACCCTGATCCACCATGAGGCCTGGTGTCAGACCGAGCCCCGGGGGCATTGACCCCCGAAACCCTCTCCAGGTAAACTCCAGGTACTGTATATGTATTTTTTCGCTCTGGAGCGCTTTAATTAAATGTCGTAGTATATTATGTGTGGGTGGGGTAGGGTGGGCTGACCTAGCTGGCTACCATACCTCTCAAACCCGACTTCCTACAAATAAAACTCACCTCTTACCCTACATTAAGTCTACAAAATATTTTAAGATAAGTAATGGGTGTACTGTGTGTATTTTACTTTTTATTGTTTTTAATGCCTAGTTGTATTGCTAACCTAATATAAGTTAGTGTAAACTTGTTACCTGGCATTTATATGCATTTATAAGTGGAAGAAAATGGCATTCTGCTTTCCGGCGATGTCTGCTTTCTGGCAGTAGCCTGGAACCTAACCTGCCGTATAAGTGGGGCCCTACTGTACTGTACTTTTTTGCTACTAATGTATTATATTACTCAGTTTATCTAGTCTTTGCTCCATCACAATATTGAGTGATGTTTAACACAATATTATATAGTATTATGCTCTTTGATAGTTCATATTGTTATAACTAAATTAATATTTTCCTTTCAAATTCCCACTTCATTCATGGTAAACAAATTTAAAGGGTGACTCACTTTATTCCTTATATAGTATGTTTGCTCTAATTGTGATTATTAATATTTTTTATGTGTACAATTTGTTTTTCAACAGTCATTATGAACCGATCTGCTTTTTTGGATTGCCTTGAGAATATACGAGAGCCAAGCTGCCTCTCCATCATCATCTCACTTCTTGGTCATGTTCTTAACCTTCTTAACGAGGAGCCTAGTAACGAAGTGCACATTGATCACCTTGCTATGTGGCCATCAACAAAAGTGTAAGAATAAGCTTTATTTTAAATCTTTACAAATTTTTTAGTTTCTTATCTGTACAGTGGTAACTTGAGTTACAATAATTCTGCATTGCAATTTACCCTCGTAGAGAAATTTGGTTTTGAGTTGCGATGAAAAATTTAAGATATGATATGTGTATGATGGTATGACTGTTGTGAGTCACCCTGAGGAATAAGATTAACCTAAGTTGCCCAAAATGCTCTGCATAACCAGGGGCTTTCTTTATATAGTAGTATACCAATAATGTCATTTAGGTCTGTAATACAGTAGTTGTACATCTAGAAATGAAGATTATTATTATTGTATTATTATTTATTATTAATTTTATTATTTTTTTTTTTTTTAACACACCGGCTGTCTCCCACCAAGGCAGGGAGACCCAAAAATGAAAGAAACATTTTCACTATCATTCAACACTTTCACCTTCATTCACACATAAGGACAATTTTCTGTGTGTAATAAGACAAAACAAAATTTAGGGTCAGTACTTACCGAGATATAAGACCGAGAATTTGACGCTGGATGCTCACCTGACAGCAACATGGAGTCCTGCTGCTTGCAGAAGTGTTGTCAATATACCTTTTTTTCTCGTTTTTATTTTAATTTATATAATTTTTATGTTCTGATAATTACAATTTATAGTAGTTCTTGTGATTTTATTGCCAATCTTTGTTCTGACACTGATATTAGATACTGAAATAGTACTCAAATAGTCACATTTTCACCTGTCTTGGCCACATACTGTTGTCTATAAATATATGCAAAGTATTTATAGGTCCCAGCAATGTTTTAAACATGCTGGAGTATATGAAACTACCTGAAGCATGGTGTAAGACGAGTGTCACTCCACTGCTGACAGTGCAGCAGTGGAGTGACAATATGATCATGCACTGCTCCAGTGAACCTTGGCTTTATTTGTTCTCACTGTTACACATAAACATGTCTATCAGTCTGTCTGTGTGTCTCTGTCTGTCTAGCTCTGTCTCTGTTTATCTCTGCCTGTGTGTCTGAGTTCCTGTCTCTTTCTGTCTCAGAAAGAGAGAGCCGCTCATGAACCAATAGGTATTACACACGATGCAGAGTCGTCATGTCTCATTCCTGATCAACTGTAAATGCATATTACTTGCCAGTCATGCTTATTATGCCTTATATCAGTGGGGAGAAATAAATGGGATTAGGTCAGGGGTTTCAAACAAAATTAGAGCTAAACAAGGAGTAGCAGTAATGTTGAAGGATAAGTTATGGCAGGAAAAGAGGGAATATAAATGTATAAATTCAAGGTTTATGTGGTGTAAAATAAGGGTTGGATGTGAAAAATGGGTTATAGTAAGTGTTTATGCACCTGGAGAAGAGAGAAGTGTAGAGGAGAGAGAGAGAGAGATTTTGGGAAATGTTGAGTGAGTGCATGGGGAGTTTTGAACCAAGTGAGAGAGTATTTGTAGTTAGGGATCTCAATGCTAAAGTGGGTAAAAATGTTGTGGAGGGAGTAGTAGGTAAATTTGGGGTGCCAGGGGTAAATGAAAATGGGGAGCCTTTAATTGAGCTAATGTGTAATACATATTTTATGAAAAAGAGGATAAATAAGTGTACAAGGTATGATATAGCACAAAGGTTGATGGGTAGGCTTCAGGATGTACATGTTTATAGAGGGGCAACGGATATATCAGATCATTATTTAGTTGTAGCCATAAGGAAAATGGCAACAGCAAGTAAGAGAGAGGTGAAAGTGTATAAACTAATGGAGGAGGAAGTTAGGGTGAGATATAAGCAACTATTGGCAGAAAGGTGGGCTAGTGCAATTATGAGTAGTGGGGAGGGGGTTTGAAGAGAGTTGGGATAGTTTTAAAAATGCAGTATTAGAATGTGGGGCAGAAGTTTGTGGCTATAGGAGGGTGGATGCAGGAGGAAAGAGGAGTGAGTGGTGGAATGAAGAAGTAAAGGGTGTGATAAAAGAGAAAAAGGAAGCTTATGAGAGGTTTTTACAAAACAGAAGTATTAATAGAAGAGCAGAGCATATGGAGAGTAAAAGAAAGGTGAAGAGAGTGGTGAGTGTTCATTAGTTATGCTTTCAGGCTTTACAAATGAATTTCACTTTGATTTTTTATTCACACCAAAAAATAGAAGATTTACTGTTATGCAATGTTATAATAATTGTATAAATAATATCAGCACATTCGTGAACGTATATTAAACCCACCAGCTGACGCGTATTAGACTCGTAACGACATTTGTTTACTCCTGAACATCGGCAAAAATTGAACATTTCCGCTACTTTGAGCTCAGTTTCAAGCCATTTTCAGTACTAAAACCAATCAAAATCACCTTTTTTCTGTAATTTATCTTCCATTCTATCAAATGACACCAAGAAATCGCGAATACAACTGTAAAAAAAAACATACGAAAAAACACCACAAAGTCGTTTTAATCCAGAATTACAGTTGCAGGTTTTTTTTCTCATTATGCACTGTGTGCTGCAGGATTTGTTTTATGTGGTGCAAACTTACCACATAGATGTGTTCTCTCATATCTAGGCCCAAATTTACCACTCACAGGTCATCTGAGTAAGCTGAGCTCAAGCCGTAGTTCTACGGTTTGGACCCTGGCTTCAAAGCCATAGAACTATGGGACAAACCCTGAAAGGGTTAACACTAGTTTTCCTAGTGGAGATTGACAGTATTTCAGAATTTACCGCACAAAGTCATTATTTTCTTTGTTCTCAGTGGGAAATTTGTGATGTGTTTACGATCTGATGTCTGAATTCAACCTAGCTTGTCGCCCTGCCCAAGTGCCCACCGGTTCATTGTCCCCACAAAAGAATCACCGAGTTCAGCTTTATATCTCTTCCTTATTACACATTGCAATAGTATTCAATACAAGAGGGTAGATTTCTTGCAATCTAGCTATAGACTAGAATTCATAATAGTCCCAACTTGTAGATAAAGTGGGGTGCAGGTTTTCCCTTAACCCTTTGACTGTCACAAGACCCAATCCTGAGTGCTCTCCTGTTGTCGCAAAATATTAAAAAAAAAAAAATTCATATCAAAATGTTAAGATTATTTTTCTGATTGTTTTCGTCCTAAAAAAATTTTTTTTGCAATCAATACTTACTGAGATATGGAGGCGTAAAGTTGGCAGAAAATGAGCCGCGTATGGCAACAGCGGCACATGCCGCTCTCCGGTACACATGTATTTACTCCCATTTGAAGGTTTCTTGTATTTTCCAATATTTTTTTTTTTTCCAAGTAACTTATGTGGCCTGTGAGACCAAAGTAAAGTGCTGTGTACATATATATACTCGTATGCAACACAATAACTGCACAAACATTTTTTTTTTTTTTTCGACAAGTCGGCCGTCTCCCACCGAGGCAGGGTGACCCAAAAAGAAAGAAAATCCCCAAAAAGAAAATACTTTCATCATCATTCAACACTTTCACCACACTCATACATAATCACTGTCTTTGCAGAGGCGCTCAGATACGACAGCTGAGAATAGTCCCTCCCAGCTGTCACTATCCCAGACCCCTCCTTTAAAGTGCAGGCATTGTACTTCCCATTTCCAGGACTCAAGTCCAACTAAATTAATTAACTGGTTTCCCTGAATCCCTTCACAAATGTTACCCTGCTCACACTCCAACAGATCGTCATGTCCCAAAAACCATTTGTTTCCATTCATTCCTATCTAACACGCTCACACATGCTTACTAGAAGTCCAAGCCCCTCGCCCACAAAACCTCCTTTACCCCCCTCCCTCCAACCTTTCTAGGACGACCCCTACCCCTCCTTCCATCCCATACAGATTTATACGCTCTCCAAGTCATTCTATTTTGATCCATTCTCTCTAAATGACCAAACCACCTCAACAACCCCTCTTCAGCCCTCTGACAAATACTTTTAGTAACTCCACACCTTCTCCTAATTTCCACATTCCGAACTTTCTGCATAATATTTACACCACACATTGCCCTTAGACAGGACATCTCCACTGCCTCCAGCCGCCTCCTCGCTGCAGCATTTGCAACCCATGCTTCACACCCATATAAGAGTGTTGGTACCACTATACTTTCGTACATTCCCTTCTTTGCCTCCATGGATGACGTTTTTTGTCTCCACAGATACCTCAACACACCACTCACCTTTTTTCCTTCATCAATTCTATGGTTAACCTCCTCCTTCATAAACCCATCCGCTGACACGTCAACTCCCAAATATCTGAAAAACATTTACTTCTTCCATAATCCCTCTCTCCAATGTGATATCCAATTTTTCTTTATTTAAATTGTTTGATACCCTCATCACCTTACTCTTATCTATGTTCACTTTCAACTTTCTACCTTTACACACTCTCCGAAACTCGTCCACTAACCTTTGCAACTTTTCTTTAGAATCTCCCATAAGCACAGTATCATCAGCAAAAAGTAACTGTGTCAACTCCCATTTTGCATTTAATTCCCCATAATTTAATCCCACCCCTCTCCCCAACACCCTAGCATTTACTTCTTGTACAACCCCATCTATAAATATATTAAACAACCATGGTGACATTACACATCCCTGTCTAAGACCTACTTTTACCGGGAAGTAATCTCCCTCTCTCCTACACACCCTAACCTGAGCCTCACTATCCTCATAAAAACTCTTTACAGCCTTCATTAACTTACTACCTATTCCATACACTTGCAACATTTGCCACATTGCTCCCCTATCCACTCTATCATATGCCTTTTCTAAATCCATAAATGCAATAAAAACTTCTCTACCTTTATCTAAATACTGTTCACATATATGCTTCACTGTAAACACTTGATTTACACATCCCCTACCCACTCTAAAGCCTCCTTGCTCATCTGCAATCCTACTCTCTATCTTACCTCTAATTCTTTCAATAATAACCCTGCCATACACTTTACCTGGTATACTCAGTAAACTTCTTTCTTTCTTTCAGCACGTCGACCGTTTCCCACTGAAGCGGGGTGGCCCAAAAGGAAAAACGAAAGTTTCTCCTTTTACATTTAGTAATATACATGTATACAGGAGAAGGGGTTACTAGCCCCTTGCTCCCGGCATTTTAGTCGCCTCTTTACGACACGCATGGCTTACGGAGGAAGAATTCTGTTCCACTTCCCCATGGAGATAAGAGGAAATAAGAACAAGAACTAGTAAGAAAATAGAAGAAAACCCAGAGGGGTGTGTATATATATGCTTGTACAGAAATATGTAGTGTGACCTAAGTGTAAGTAGAAGTAACAAGACATACCTGAAATCTTGCATGTTTATGAGACAGAAAAAAGACACCAGCAATCCTACCATCATGTAAAACAATTACAGGCTTTCATTTTACACTCACTTGGCAGGACGGTAGTACCTCCCTGGGCGGTTGCTGTCTACCAACCTACTACCTAGAACTCAGTAAACTTATTCCCCTATAATTTTTACACTCTCTTTTATCCCCCTTCCCTTTATATAAAGGATCTATACATGCTCTCTGCCAATCCCTAGGTACCTTTCCCTCTTTCATACATTTATTAAACAAAAATACCAACCACTCCAGCACTATATCCCCCCCTGCTTTTAACATTTCTGTCATGATCCCGTCAGTTCCAGCTGTTTTACCTTCTTTCATTCTACGTAATGCCTCACGCACCTCCCCCACACTCACATCCTGCTCTTCTTCACTCCTAAACGATGTTGTACCTCCCTGGGCAGTACATGAAATTACCGCCTCCCTTTTTTCATCGACATTTAAAAGTTCTTCAAAATATTTCCGCCATCTACCCAATACCTCCAGCTCCCCATCTACTAACTCCCCTACTCTGTTTTTAACTGACAAATCCATTCGTTCCCTAGGCTTTCTTACCTTGTTCATCTCGCTCCAAAATTTTTTCTTGTTTTCAGCAAAATTTCTTGACAGAGCCTCTCCCATTCTTTCATCTGCTCTTCTTTTGCACTCTCTCACCACTCTCTTCACCTGCACAAAACATTATTATCATTATATTGTTTACAGAACTTGTTTACACAAACCAACAATGCAAAAAATTTTTATTACTATTGTTCTATAATATACACATATATAATGACTGGACACGTTCCATCAACTTCCCTTAGCACTTGAAGCTGTGTGTGTGTGTGTGTGTGTGTGTGTGTGTGTGGACATCTAAATTTGCTGAGTAAGGGTAAGGCAGCTGTCAAAATGACATATTATACCATTACTCACCACCCTCACCGCTGTCAACCTGTCAACACAAAAGGGGACCCATGTCTTCTTCCCCACAACCTCCTTCCTAGCTTCCTTTCTTCCTTCATTCCTTCCTTCCTTTCTTACTTATTTCCTTCCTTCCTCTCATCTCTTCCTTCCTGCCTTCCTTTCTTCCTTCATTCCTTCCTTTTTTTTCTTCCTTTCTTACTTCTTTTGTTCCTTCCTCTCATCTCTCCTTCCTTTCTTTCTTTCTTCCTTTCTTCTTTCCTTCCTTCCTTTCTTTCCTCCTTCCTTCCTTCTTCTTTCCTTCCTTCCTCTCATCTCTTCTTTCCTTCCTTTCATCTCTTCTTTCCTTCCTTCCTTCCTCTCATTTCTTCTTTCCTTCCTTCCTTCCTCTCATCTCTTCCTTCCTTACTTTCTTTCTTTCTTCCTTCCTTCCTTCTTGTATCTTGGGAATTGCTTTCAGTCACAAACTCCTCAAAACCATGAAATTCATCTTCAGAGACACTTCCATCTGTGTTAGAGCCCAGATTCACCTGGGAGTCAGGTATTTCTTACCGCTAGGCATGCTGAACATGGACTACTGAAATGGCTTTCCTACAATGCACCACTGGCTGCCCGATTTTTTTTATACTGCGCACACTGACCACACAGACCCATTCTCTCACATGTGGGCCTACCAGCTTTCTCCCACTTGATTTGAGGCCGCTAGAATTTAGGCATATAGATACGTCCGAAACAGTGGCTCGTAAGACGTATATATATGACCAAAACAGTCAAAGGGTTAATTTTTCTGCTAAGGCGAAAAGAGTAATTACTCTTCTTTAACCCTCACTGTGTAGTTGATCAGAAATTCTAGCAAGGAGAGAGCCGTGCATGGAGATGTCTGGTACACGTGTGGTTCTAATAGAGTTGTTGTGCGAGGGAGGAAGAGTCCACTAACCCCCTTCCTGGAGGGCTAAGTCCCTCAGAGGGCTGAGTGATATTGGAGAATTTTTTCCACAAAATGAGTTAGGTAAAGAAAAATTAAATATCACATTGGAAGGAGGGAGTATGGAAGAAGTGAATGCTTTCAGGTATTTTGGAGTAGATTTGTCAACAGATGGGTTTATGAAGGATGAGGTTAACCATAGAATTGATGAAGGAAAAAAGGCGAGTGGTGCATTGAGGTATCTGTGGAGACAAAAAGCATTATCCATGGAGGCAAGGAAGGGAATGTATGAGAGTATGGTGGTACCAACACTCTTATATGGGTGTGAAGCATTAGTTGTGAATGCTGCAGCGAGAAAGAAGCTGGAGGCAGTTGATTATTACAGTGGACCCTTGAAAATCGTCTCCCTTGAGACTCGGCGAATTTGAAAAACGTCCACTTTTTCGGCAAAAAATCAACTTGAAAATCATCCCTTTCCTTGAAAATCGCCGGTCGTCTGAAATGCATCCGTGTGGCCTCCCAACCACCTGGGCACATAACACCACATTGAGCGTCAGTGTGCCATTGTTTACCTGCGAGTGACCGCCACCCACGCATTCATACCATACATTTTATCATTATTCCATTCGTTTTAGTGCTTGCAACTGCTAAATAAGCCACCATGGGCCCAAACAAAGCTCCTAGTGCCAGCTCTTTGCTAAAGAATGCGAGAAACACGATAGAATTCAAGAAAGAACACACCAGACAGGGTACTTCCCCACACCAGGCATGGTACTTCCCCACACCAGGCAGGGTACTTCCCCACACCAGGCAGGGTACTTCCCCACACCAGGCAGGGTACTTCCCCACACCAGGCAGGGTACTTCCCCACACCAGGCAGGGTACTTCCCCACACCAGGCAGGGTACCTCCCCACACCAGGCAGGGTACTTCCCCACACCAGGCAGGGTACTTCCCCACACCAGGCAATGTACTTCCCCACACAAATCAGCCAGGGTACTTCCCCACACCAGGCAGGGTACTTCCCCACACCAGGCAGGGTACTTCCCCACACCAGGCAGGGTACTTTCCCACACCAGGCAGGGTACTTTCCCACACCAGGCAGGGTACTTCCCCACACCAGGCAGGGTACTTCCCCACACCAGGCAGGGTACCTCCCCACACCAGGCAGGGTACTTCCCCACACCAGGCAGGGTACTTCCCCACACCAGGCAATGTACTTCCCCACACAAATCAGCCAGGGTACTTCCCCACACCAGGCAGGGTACTTCCCCACACCAGGCAGGGTACTTCCCCACAGCAGGCAATGTACTTCCCCACACAAATCAGCCAGGGTACTTCCCCACACCAGGCAGGGTACTTCCCCACACCAGGCAATGTACTTCCCCCACACAAATCAGCCAGGGTACTTCCCCACACCAGGCAGGGTACTTCCCCACACCAGGCAGGATACTTCCCCACACAAATCAACCAGGTTACTTCCCCACACCAAGCTCAAACAAATGTCTTATTTTAGGTTAATATAGACATTTTCATTACTCCATCTATGATATTTTCTTCAAAATTATATAAGAAACATGTTACATATCATATAGCATATAAACATTGATACAATGTTTATATGCTATCGAGTGGTGAGTTGGGTGGAGAGTAAACATTACGTTTTCTCTGATGCAGCGTTAGAGAAAACTGTAAATCTGGCGTCTGGTGCAGTAACTGCCCTTCATACGCGTTTGTTTACAATTCTTGGCATGAATTATTCATTACTTCTCCCTTTGTTTATGATGGCATCTAAAGGTAGTTGTTAGAAATTATTAAACTCAGTGAACATGGGAATAATATGACTGTGTAGTGTAATAATATGGCTGTGTAGTGTAATAATATGGCTGTGTAGTGAAGCCCTGGGTGGGGGCTACATACGTGTACCTACGTCTACAGGCTACCTACACTGAATTCCTACAAATAAATATTACACACCTCTGTCCCTACATTAAGACTTAACAAATATTTTAAAGTAAGTAATGAATGTACTGTGGTAGTAAAAGACAAAGGAGGGAAGTAACCCCAGAAAAGGACTTGGTACTTGAAGTCTATGGAAGGGAATTTCTATTCCAAACAATAGTAACTCTTAAATCCTCTACCCTCCTCCTGTCTTCCACACATCAATAACTCTTCAATAAAGGTAAGTGTCAAGTTATTACTGTTTTATACTTCATGTCTCATTGTTTTTTGTGTAGATAAATGTACATTTTATGTAAAAAAAAATATTTTTTAAATACTTTTGGATGTCTGGAACGGATTAATTTGATTTACATTATTTCTTATGGGGAAATTGGTTTTGAAAATCGTCCATTTTGAAAATAAGCGGGCTCTCAGGAACGGATTAATCACGATTTTCAAAGGTCCACTGTATTACAGTGGAACCTCGGTTTTCGTGATTAATTCGTTCCAGAAAGTCTGACGAAAACCAAATTGTACGAAAACTGAAGCAATATTTCCCATAAGAAATAATGTAAATCCAATTAATCCATTCCAGGCACCCAAAAATATTAACAAAAAATACATTTTATAGAGAATAACTATAGTTTTACATACAGAAAACAAGGAGAAATAAATATAAATGACTAATGAAATGGATAAATGAACATTTAGCATCACTTTTACCTTTATTGAAGACTCTTGTTGGCGTATGGAAGACGGTGAGAAGGGAAGAGGGAGGAGAGGTTATTGTTTGGAAGGGGAATACCCTTCCATAAGGACTTCAGGTATCAAGGCTCTATCCAGGGTTACTTCCCTTCTTTTTCTTTTACTGGCACTAAGACCAGCTTGAGAGTCACTGTCGTGTCAGTATCATATATACACTTGTGTAGTGTATCAGCATTCATCCCACTTATACAGCTGGTCCCTTTGCGTGTGACGTCACGATACCCGCTTGTCGCACAAAAAAATCTGTCCAAAGAGGTCTGTTTCTGGCGTCTCTTTAAGATTTGCCTTAAATGGGACAAGGCATTGTCATTGAACATGTTGCAGACATGGCTTGCAACAGCTTTGTTAGGGTGATATTTCTCCACAAAATTTTGCAACTCACTCCACTTTGCACACATGTCCTTAATCACTGAAGAAGGCACATTCTCTCCTCTCTTTTCCTCCTCCTCTGAAGCAGTTTCCTCAGCTTCGGTCTGTTGCTGTTCCAGTTGAAGGTGTTTCTCGCCTTCTTTATCTAAGAAGGAGCTTTCTTTGGCCCCATGGTGGCCATGGGGCCATTATTTAGCAGTCACACTCAATATACAATCACAAAAAACAATGGATTATTACGAAATGTTTTGGATGAACGCGTGGGGTGATGCTCACTCAACGATAAACAAAGGCAGACTGAGTCACTCAGTGAAAAACCGAGTTTTCCTACGAAAACTGGAGCGTACGAAAACCGAGGTTCCACTGTATAATGAAAAAGAAGCACTAGACCCACTAGGGTTTAGAGGCAATAGAAGTGTCATGTCTAAGGGTAATGTGTGGTGTAAATATTATGCAGAGAATTCATAGTGTGGAGGAGGTATGGAGTTACTAAAAGTATTATTCAGAAGACTGAAGAAGGGTTATTGAGGAGTTTGGTCATTTAGAGAAGATGAAGCAAAATAGGTTGACTTGGAGGGTATGTACATCCCCTCCCTCCATCCAAGGAAAGGATGGAGGGAGGGGATAAAAAAGGCTTTGTCCGCAAAGGGCCTGGACATGCAACAGGCATGTGTGAGCGTGTTAGAAATGAGTGAATGGAAACAAATGTTTTTGGGGACCTGACGAGCTGTTGGAGTGTGAACAGGGTAATATTTTGTTGATGGATTCTGGAAAACCAGTTAGCCAAACTTGAGTCCTGGAAGTGGAAAGTATACGATGCCTACATTTTAAAGGAGGGGTTTGGGATATTGGCTGTTTGGAGTGACATCCTAACTATCATATCTGGGCACCTCTGCAAAGACAGTGATATTGTATGAATGATGGTGAAAGTGTTTCTTTCTTTTTTTGGGTCAATCCTGCCTCACTGGGAGATGGCCGACATGTTAAATAAAGAATTATATAATTCAGTTTCCCCATCATAATTTTTTTTATAGAACTGTTTCAGTGGAGGTAGTTCGAGAGACACTGACGTGGCTGGTGATTCATGCAACTAGATTATATCCTACAGCAACACATGTAAGTTATTATGAATTAAACACATGTTCAACATCTGGGTATCTTTAATTTGTCTAATTCATCATCGTTTTGTTACTGAATACCACCTATATACAACATGTAAGTTATATTTGTACTGAATCTATTTAGTATCTTTAATCATAAGCCAACTTGTAATCCTTAAAACAGTTAAACTCAATAAATTTATTGTTACAACCACTTAGAAACTGTATAACAAAAAAGGCACAATACCGTGACTGGAACAATACACACACAACCCGCACATAGAAGAGAGGAGCTTACGACGACGTTTCGGTCCAACTTGGACCATTTACAAAGTCACACTAACACACAGAACAGGTAGAAGGGGTATTTATAGGCAGCAGACAGGGAAGGGCATAAGAGAGTGGTGGAGTAATAGGGGAAGTAGTAGTGGTAGTGGAAGTAGTAGTAGTGGAGTCAGTCATATTCTGGGAGAGAGGAGCACTGCAATACAGCTGGCAGCTCGTATAGGGTAAGGACAAGAACACAGAGGGAGAAAAAAATGTTGAAAATAAAATAAAGGAGAAATACAGAGGAGAAAGAAAGAGGAGAAGGGGGAAGAGATAGAAGGGGAAGGAATCAGGTTAAGTCACTGGCATTCTGAAGTTTGGAGCATTTAACAATGTAATGGGAGAGGAAAGCATCTACAGAGACAAAGCCAGGGCTAAGATTCATACAGGGAAAGTTGTGTATAAGGGAGGATTCAACCAGATGGCGACTGTGAAAGTTAGACGTAGGGTAGACAGTTTTAGCAGAAGACCAATCAATAGGATGACTGTGATCTCTGACATGACAGAAAAGAGCATTATTGGTGTCGGCAAGCCTAACACTATTTTTGTGCTCCCTAAGTCTGTCAGAAAGAGATTGGCCAGTTTCTCCAAAGTACTGAAGAGGACAGGAGGAACAAGAAATAGAGTAGACACCAGGAGAATCTATAGAGGGAGGGGAGGTATGAACTAGATTAGTGCGAAGAGTGGTAGTCTGGCGAAAGGTAAGTTTAATGTCTAAGGAACGGAGAGAGTTGTTGAGATTAGAGAGACCAGAGATGTAGGGAAGGCAGAGGACAGGAGAGTTCTCAGGAGTAGGGGGTTTAGGAGAGAAGAAAGTCCATTTGGCACAAGAGAAAGCAGAGTCTAAGAAATGGGAAGGGTAGCCAAGATGGGAAAATGAATTATGAAGAGTAGAAATTTCTGCTTCAAGGAACTGAGGATCACAAATGCGGAGAGCACGGAGAAAGAGGGAGATAAGCACACTTTTCTTGACAGAGGAAGCATGATAAGAAAAGTAGTGAATATACATGCCACTGTGCATAGGATTGCGGTACACAGAAAAGGCAAAACCTGTAACTGTATTGCAATGCTCCTCTCTCCCAGAATATGACTTGACTCCACTACTACTACTTCCACTAACACTACTACTTCCCCTATTACTCCACCACACTCTTGTGCCCTCCCCTGTCTGCTGCCTATAAATATTCTTCTACCTGTTCTGTGTGTTAGTGTGACTTTGTAAATGGTCCAAGTCGGACCGAAACGTTGTCGTAAGCTCCTCTCTTCTATGTGCGGGTTGTGTGTGTATAGAAACTGTATATATAAGCAATCAATTAATTATTGACTTAGTCCTAAGATAGGCATGAAGATTGCCCGAAATGCCCTGCATACTAATGGGCTTTCTGCATGCACACATAAATGTGACCCATCTCTGTACAAACATTGTATCATGCTGAAATAAAGAATATTTGATCTTTAATAGAGAATAATAAATGTTAAAAAGCATTGAAAACAGTAGTGTATCATAAAGGGCTGTAGTTAGAAGAGGAAGTGTAAATATTTCCTTGCTTTGTGAAACTTTAACTCTAATTATTCAAACTTGCCCTCTGTCTCTGGCACTTTTTTTTTTGGTGACTCCATGAATCTTTGAGTGATTTGTCTGAATTTTCCATGGAGTGAATTTTGCTTCTCTTTGCTTGAGACATAATACATTTATAGATTTAGAAAAGGCATATGATAGGGTGGATAGAGGAGCAATGTGGCAGATGTTGCATGTTGCAAGTGTATGGAATAGGTGGTAGGTTACTGAATGCTGTTAAGAGTTTTTATGAGGATAGTAAGGCTCAGGTTAGGGTATGTAGGAGAGAGAGAGAGAGAATATTTTACAGTAAAAGTAGGCCTTAGGAATTCATGATGTCACAATGGTTGTTTATTATATTTATGGATGGGGTTGTAAAAGAAGTGAATGCAGGGATGTGGGATAAAAATATGTGGAATCTAATACAAAATGGTGAGTTATCACAGTTGCTTTTTGCTGGTGACACTGTGCTTTTGGAAGATTCTGAATTTGGGAGGGTATGTAAAAGAATGAAATAAAAAGTGAACATAGGAAAGAGCAAGGTGATGAGGGTAACAAATGGGCAATGAAAGATTGGATATCAGATTGGAAGGATACCTTTAATTAGTTAACCCTTTCGGGGTCGATGCCGTACTAGTACGTTTTACGAGCAGGGTTTGGTGCCGTACTAGTACGTGTAAATTCTAGCGGCTTCAAATTAAGCGGGAAACAGCTGGTAGGCCTAGGGATGAGAGAATGGGTCTGTACGGTCAGTGTGCGCAGTAGGAAAAAAAATCGGGCACCCAGTGGTGCATTGTGGGAACACCATTTCAGTACACCTTCTCCACCATGCCTCGCAGCAAGAAACACCTTACTCCTCAGCGAATTGGGACATTATTATTCCCCAGTGACAGTTCTAACAGTGATGGGGGTGTCAGTGAAGGTGACTTTCAAGGTTTTGAGGCGGTTGTGACCGAAACTAGTGACCATAATACCGGTATAAGTGAGGAAAACCCAGACGACCCACAGCCGTCCACCTCTGGTGCTGTGGCGTCTTGTTCATGGCCAGTTGTACCAGAACGAAGGCGGAAACTCCTATTTACTCATATCCCGGACTCAGATGTGAGCAATGGTGATGATAGTGATAGTGACTATGAACTCCAAGCCCTTCGAAATAGTTCCAGTAGCGCGAGTGAAGGGGAATATTCACCAGTGAAGCGTCAGTATATACAACGGTATATGCGCTCTGGTAGTGTGCCATATGCTCTTCCAAGGGTTAGGAGTACATCCCGTGGGCGTACAACAGGAAGTGATAGTGAAAATGAAGATGATAGCGTTGCAATTGGTATGAGAAATGTGCATGCAACTGGTAGTGGTGGTGCCGCACGCGAGGCACCAGCAGTGGACCATGCTGGCACCCACGCCGCTGAGTCAGCTCAGTTACAACAAAGGCAACCCTCATCCACCCACCAACCCCCACAACTACAACTTCCACTTCCACAACCCCCACAACCACCTGTAAATATCCAGTACCCACCAGCAGACCGCACCTGGGATTGGCAGGAAGCTGCAAATTTTATTCCCAATCCCCATCAGTTTGATGAAAGTCACAGTGGATTACGCCCATCTTGTCCACTTGGGAACAATGCCACTGAATTGGAATGTTTCCAGTTATTCTTTGACGAACCCCTGATAGACATTATTATCAGGGAAAACAACAGATACTTCGATTACACAATGGCAAACACGATTCTTTCACCAAAATCACGTCTACACCAGTGGAAGGAGACAACTGTGGCAGAGATGTATCTTTTCTTTGCCACAATAATGCTTATGCCACATGTGTATAAGCACCGTATCAAATCATATTGGTCAACAGACAGATTGATTGCAACACCAGCTTTCAGTGATATTATACCAGTGAATCGATTTGTGCTACTGCTAAGCATGTTACATTTTTCAGACAAAACCAGGCCTGACAGAACCGACAGGTTATATAAGATTAGGAATGTGTTTCTGTATCTGAAAAAGAAATTCAATATGTATTTTTATCCCTTCAGGAAGCTTGTTATTGACGAGTCACTGATTCTGTTCAAAGGTAGACTGTCATTCAAGCAGTATATACCAAGCAAAAGGAAACGCTTTGGTATAAAGTTGTTTGTGCTTTGTGATTGCTACAGTGGTCTTGTATTGGATATTATTGTGTACACTGGAAGTAATACATTGAAAGATACCAGGAAGTTACTGGGTATCTCTGGTGATGTGGTTAAAACAATGATGGAACCATATCTTGGCAAGGGGCATATATTATATTACGTGGAGTTTACCTGGAGAGAATTCCAGGGGTCAATGCCCCCGTGGCCCGGTCTGTGACCAGGCCTCATGTTGGACCAGAGCCTGATCAACCAGGCTGTTACTGCTGGCCGCACGCAGTCCAACGTACGAACCACAGCCTGGGTGGTCAGGTACCGACTTTAGGTGCCTGTCCAGTGCCTGCTTGAAGACAGCCAGGGGTTTGTTGGTAATCCCCCTTATGTATGCTGGGAGGCAGTTGAACAATCTTGGGCCCCTGACACTTATTGTGTTGTCCCTCAACGTGCTAGTGGCACCCCTGCTTTTCATTGGGGGAATGTTACATCGCCTGCCGAGTCTTTTGCTTTCGTAGGGAGTGATTTTCGTGTGCAAGTTTGGTACTAATCCCTCGAGAATTTTCCATGTGTATATAACAATGTATCTCTCCCGCCTGCGTTCTAGGGAGTACAGGTTTAGGAACTTCAAGCGTTCCCAGTAATTGAGGTGGTTTATCGCAGTTATGCATGCGGTGAAGGTTCTCTGCACATTTTCAAGGTCATCAATTTCACCTGCCTTGAAAGGTGCAGTTAGTGTGCAGCAATATTCAAGCCTAGATAGAACAAGCGATTTGTAAAGTGTCAACATGTGCTTTGCATCCCTGGTTTTGAAGGTTCTCATTATCCATCCTGTCATTTTTCTAGCAGATGCGATTGCTACGGTGTTATGGTCCTTGAAGGTGAGATCCTCTGACATGATCACTCCCAGGTCTTTGACATTAGTTTTTCGCTCTATTGTGTGGTTGGAATTTGTTTTGTACTCCGATGAGATTTTAATTTCCTCACGTTTTCCGTATCTGAGCAATTGAAATTTCTCATCATTGAACTTCATATTGTTTTCTGCAGCCCATTTAAAGATTTGGTTTATGTCTGCTTGGAGTCTTGCAGTGTCTTCAACGGTGGACACTGTCATACAGATTCGGGTGTCATCTGCAAAGGAAGACACGGTACTGTGGCTTATATCCCTGTCTATGTCCGATATGAGGATAAGGAACAGGATGGGAGCGAGTACTGTGCCTTGTGGAACAGAGCTTTTCACAGTAGCTGCCTCAGACTTTACTCTGTTGACTACTACTCTTTGTGTTCTACTTGTTAGGAAATTATAGATCCATCTACCAACTTTTCCTGTTATTCCTTTATCACGCATTTTGTGTGCTATCACACCATGGTCACACTTATCAAAGGCTTTTGCAAAGTCTGTGTATATAACATCTGCATTCTGTTTGTCCTCTAGAGCATCCAGGACCTTGTCATAGTGGTCCAGTAGTTGGGACAGACAGGAGCGACCTGCTCTAAACCCATGCTGCCCTGGGTTGTGTAATTGATGGTTATCTAGATGAGTGGCGATCTTGCTTCTTAGAACCCTTTCAAAGATTTTTATGATATGGGACGTTAGCGCTATTGGTCTGTAGTTCTTTGCCATTGCTTTACTGCCGCCTTTGTGGAGTGGGGCTATGTCTGTTGTTTTTAGTAACTGCGGGACGACCCCAGTGTCCATGCTCCCTCTCCATAGGATGTTAAAAGCATGTGATAGGGGCTTCTTGCAGTTCTTGATGAACACTGAGTTCCATGAGTCGGGGCCTGGAGCGGAGTGCATGGGCATGTCATTTATCGCCTTTTCAAAGTCATGTGGCATCAGGGTAATGTCAGATAGGCTTGCGTCTACCAGGTTCTGTGGCACTCTCATAAAAAATCATTTAGGTCTTCAACTTTTAGTCTGGTTAGCGGCTCACTAAAAACTGAGTCATACTGGGACTTTAGTAACTAACTCATTTCCTTGCTGTCATCTGTGTAAGACCCATCTCGTTTTAGTAGGGGCCCAATACTGGATGTTGTTCTCGACTTTGTTTTGGCATAAGAAAAGAAATACTTTAAGTTTCTTTCAATTTCATTTATGGCTTTTAGTTCTTCTCGCGTTTCTTGATTCCTGTAAGATTCCTTTAGTTTTAATTCGATGTTTGCTATTTCTCTGACCAGTGCCTCCCTACGTATTTCAGATATATTGGCCTCTTGTAGCCGCTCTGTTATTCTTTGCCTTCGCCTGTATAGGGAGCGCCTCTCTCTTTCTAGTTTACATCTTCTCCTCCTTTTCCTTAAGGGAATTTGCCTTGAGCAAACCTCAAGTGCCACAGAGTTAATTTGTTCTAGACATAAGTTAGGATCCGTGATGCTTAGGCTATCTTCCCAGTTTATATCATTTAGGATTTGGTTTACTTGGTCCCACCTTATGTTTTTGTTATTGAAGTTGAAATTGGAGAAAGCTCCCTCGCGACTGATCACATTTTGTCGATCTGGGGCCCCCCTCATGCATGTCTGGACCTCTATTATGTTGTGATTTTATATACAGTAGAACGTCATTTAGCACGATAGTTACGTTCCTGCAAAAGTCGTGTTAAATAATTGAAAGAACTAATGGGAAAAATAGGGTTACGTTCCTGGGAGTCCCCAAAAAGCCAAACAAGTTTTTTTTAGACCAACAGATCTTACAAAAATAAAAGTGAATATGTAATTGTAGTTCATTATCGTGATGTATTATGTTGTTTTTACTGTTTAAGACTACAAATGTAATAGAAATAATAGTATTTACCTTAAATTGTGGGTGCTGGTGTTTGTGGATGATTGTGAAGAGAGTGGAGAGTTATGCTGTGGCCCTACTGGGCTGAGGTGGATAGTAGAAGTTCTTGAACTGAAGTCGATGGTTGAACTGAGTGTCTAACTTTAAGTCAGTCAAGTCAGTCAGTAAGTCAGTCAAGTCATTTAGTAAGTCAGTCAAGTCATTTAGTAAGTCAGTCAAGTCATTCAGTAAGTCAGTCAAGTCATTCAGTAAGTCAGTCAAGTCATTTAGTAAGTCAGTCAAGTCATTCAGTAAGTCAGTCAAGTCATTCAGTAAGTCAGTCAAGTCATTCAGTAAGTCAGTCAAGTCATTTAGTAAGTCAGTCAAGTCATTCAGTAAGTCAGTCAAGTCATTCAGTAAGTCAGTCAAGTCAGTCAGTAAGTCAGTCATTCAGTAAGTCAGTCAGTAAGTCAGTCATTCAGTAAGTCAGTCAGTCAGTCAGTCAGTCAAGTCATGTAATACCTATTTACAAGGCAGGTGACAGGTCCTTAGCTTCGAACTATAGACCAATAAGCCTTACCTCCATAGTTGGTAAATTTATGGAATCAATAATTGCCGAGGCAATTCGTAGCCATCTTGAAAAGCATAAATTGATTAATGAATCTCAACACGGTTTTACAAAGGGGCGTTCATGTCTTACGAATTTACTAACTTTTTTCACTAAGGTGTTTGAGGAAGTAGATCATGGTAATGAATATGATATTGTGTATATGGACTTCAGTAAGGCTTTCGATAAAGTTCCACATCAGAGGCTACTGAGGAAACTTAAGGCACACGGAATAGGAGGAGAAATTTTTTCCTGGGTAGAGGCATGGTTGACTAATAGGCGGCAGAGAGTTTGCATAAATGGAGAGAAATCAGAATGGGGGCGCGTCTCAAGCGGTGTTCCACAGGGGTCAGTTTTGGGGCCCCTGTTGTTTACAATTTACATAAACGACATAGATGAGGGAATAAATAGTAGCATAAGTAAATTTGCTGATGACACCAAAATAGGCCGTCCAATTCATTCAAACGAGGACATTAGAGCACTCCAGGATGATTTGAATAGACTGATGCAGTGGTCGGAGAAGTGGCAGATGCAGTTTAATGTAAACAAATGCAAAGTTCTAAATGTTGGGCAGGACAATAACCATGCCACATATAAGCTGAATAATATAGATCTTATTACTTGTAATTGCGAAAAGGATTTAGGAGTTCTGGTTAGTAGTAATCTGAAGCCTAGACAACAGTGCATAAGTGTTCGCAATAAAGCTAACAGAATCCTTGGCTTCATATCAAGAAGTATAAATAACAGAAGTCCTCAGGTTGTTCTTCAACTCTATATATCTTTGGTTAGGCCTCATTTAGATTATGCTGCACAGTTCTGGTCACCGTATTACAGAATGGATATAAATGCACTGGAAAACGTACAAAGGAGGATGACAAAGTTGATCCCTTGTATCAGAAATCTTCCCTATGAGGATAGACTGAGGGCCCTGAATCTGCACTCTCTAGAAAGGCGTAGAATTAGGGGGGATATGATTGAGGTGTACAAATGGAAAACAGGAATAAACAAAGGGATGTAAATAGCGTGCTGAAAATATCCAACCAAGACAGGACTCGCAGCAATGGTTTCAAGTTGGAAAAGTTCAGATTCAGGAAGGATATAGGAAAGCACTGGTTTGGTAATAGAGTTGTGGATGAGTGGAACAAACTCCGAGTACCGTCATAGATGCTAAGACGTTGTGTAGTTTTAAAAATAGGTTAGATAAATACATGAGTGGGTGTGGATGGGTGTGAGCTTGTACTAGGTCAAATGCAGTGCTCCTTCCTTAAGTGAATGTAACCTGACCTGTACTAATTCCTTAAGTGGAAGTGACCTGACCAGGTGGTCGGCTGGACAATTATATGAGTGGGTGCGGTTGGGTGTGAATTGGTCCTGACTAGGTTGTGCTACTAGGTCAGATGCAGTGCTCCTTCCTTAAGTGAATGTAACCTGACCTGGCTGGGTCGGGGCATTGGCTTAAGCCGTTGGAGATTTGGACCTGCCTCGCATGGGCCAGTAGGCCTGCTGCAGTGTTCCTTCTTTCTTATGTTCTTATGTTCTTAAGTCAGTCAAGTCATTCAGTAAGTCAGTCAAGTCATTTAGTAAGTCAGTCAAGTCATTCAGTAAGTCAGTCAAGTCATTCAGTAAGTAAGTCAGTCAGTCATTCAGTAAGTCAGTCATTCAGTAAGTCAGTCAAGTCATTCAGTAAGTCAGTCAAGTCATTCAGTAAGTCAGTCAAGTCATTCAATCAGTCAAGTCAGTCAGTCAAAGTCAGTCAGTCAGTCAGTCAGTCATTCAGTCAGTCAAGTCAGTCAGTCAAGTCAGTCAGTCAGTCAGTCAGTCACACAAACTTATGTTTACATCTTTTTATGTGTACAAAGTAACACTTCATTACGGCCACGGGTTATGTCTTGTCTAATATCTTTGTTTTCTTCGTTAATTCAAGATCAAAACACAATTCTCTCTTTATTCTTCACAAACACAGCTGGCTTGTAGCCAGGACTTCTTGACGCGTATGAAATACGTACGAATGCTGGGATGGTGGGGTCCGTGGTGGCTGGGTAAGGCGGGTGGTGTCTGCTGAACCACAACAAGACTGCTTGTGAGAATGGTTATTTGTTTTTCTTCCCAAAAACTGTAAGTAAGTTTATTCAGGTATACACAGATACAGTTACGAAGATTATCATACATAGCAGCATATGTGTAGAGAACCTAGGATAACCCAAAAAAGTCAGAGTGACTTAGTATTTCCATTGACTGACTTGGGTTATCCTAGGTTCTCTACACATATGCTGCTATGTATGATAATGTATGTAACTGTACTCACCTAATTGTGGTTGCAGGGGTCGAGACTCAGCTTCTGGCCCCGTGTATCTGAATAAACTTACAGTTTGCAGGAAGGAAAAACAAATTCCCTTTTCCTCAAAGCATGAGGATTCTTAGGCAGTAAATAACCATGGGCTTACACTTGAAATCACCTGATGCATTACCGAAAAGGAGCAAGGTGAAGCGATCCTTTGCTGTCTTGAAGCCTGGTGCACTTTTCTCTTGCTGACTGATATAAGTTCGTGTTGGCATTTTCTTCCAGAAAACACTTGTCTCGTCAGCATTAAACACTTGATGTGGCTCATAGCCACCCTCAGTAGGACCCCCACTGACTCAATGGTTTAACCCACCGCGGGCTACCGTGCGCTCAAAATTTTTCCCTTCCCGCGAACCGTGTAATATCATTTATCATTTTTACGTCGTGTTAGATAATAATGTGCCTCAATTCTTCAATCGTGCAATACCCATGACGTGTAACATAATCTTGTGCTAAATGACGGTCTACTGTAAATAATATCAGCGCATTCGTGAACGTACATTAGACCCACCAGTTGACGTGTATTGGACGTGTGATGTAATTTGCTTACCCTTGAGCATCGACAAAAATTAAACATTTCCGCTACTTTGAGCTCAATTTAAAGCTATTTTCAATGCTAAAACCAATCAAAATTATCTCTATTTCTGTAATGTATCCTCCATTCTATCAAATAAGACCAAGAAACTGCAAATACAATCGTAAAAATCATACGAAAATACACCGCACAGTTGCTGTTTTAATCCCAAACACGGTCACCATTTTTTCTTCTCATTATGCACTGTGTGCTGCAGGATTTGTTTTATATGGTACACACTGACAAGTTAGATGCATTCTCTCATATCTAGGCCCAAATTTACCACTCACAGCTTAACCCTTTCAAGGTCGCTCCCGTACATGTACGGCTTAACAGCCAGTGTTGGTCCCGTACTTATATGCCAAAATTCTAGCGCCTTCAAATCTGGTGGAAGAAAGCTGGTAGGCCTACATATGAAAGAATGGGTCTGCGTGGTCAGTGTGTGCAGTAAAAAAAAATCCTGCAGCATGCAGTACATAGTGAGAGAAAAAAAACTCTGACCGTGTTTTTGGTTTAAAACAGCGACTTTGCTGTGTATTTTCGTATAGTATTTATGGTTGTATTCACGTTTTCTTGGTCTCATTTGATAGAATGGAAGATATATTACAGAAATAGAGATGATTTTGATTGGTTTCACTATGAAAAGTACCTTGAAATTGAGTTCAAAGTAGCGGAAATATTCGATTTTTGCCGATGTTCAAGAGTAAACAAATCACGCCATGCGCCCAATACATGTCAACTGGTGAGTCTAATATTCTTTCACAAGTTCGCTGATATTATTTATACCATTTTTACAATAATGCAGTAGTCTACATAACAGTAAATCTTCTATTTTTTTTTAGAATAAAAATTCAAAATGGAAAGCAAGAGTAATATAAGAGGGGCCTGGAGACTTGACTAATGAACAGAGAAAAATGTTATTTTAGTGCCAGGAATGTCTGTCTTGTTTATTCTGGATCCTGTTTTGAAACTAGCATCTTTTGAAATTTATGTGAAATAGGCCAAATTGCCAATTTCTGACCACTTTATTGGGTAATTGAAATCAGTAAATGGGAAGTTTCTTGTACTCAGTTGATAGAACAAATGGAGTTCTAGCAAAATAGCTATGATTTTAGTCAACTGGAACAATGGAATTGGCTGAAAATAGGGCTCAAAGTGGGCGAAATCGCCGATGCATAAATATCGCTGATATTGCTAACTTTGCAAGAGTGTAATTTCGTATGTTTTCCATCAAATTTCGTACTTTTGGTGTCATTACCATCGGGAAAAGATTCTCTGTCATTTCCTAAGGAAAAAAATCTTTTTTTTTTTTTTTTAATTTTTTTTTTTAATTTTTTTTTTTTTACTTTTTTTTTTTTTAATTTTTCAACCCCGAGAGTGAGTAAAGGATCGGGGGTCTCGACCCTCAAAGGGTTAATTAAGTGAGCTGAGCTCATGATGTAGTACTACAGCTTGGACCCTAGCTTCAAAGCCATAGAACTATGAGACGAACCCTCAGAGGGTTAATATGTTATAGTATAAACATGTTATAAAGCATTTAAATGCATTTATAAATGAGAAAAGTGTGATTTTGCTTTACAGCGGTGCCCTGGAACCTAACCTGCCATATAAGTGGGACCCTACTATATGTGCATACATCAATAACTACACTGCAACTAGCCGAGGATTCAAACCCATGTTGTTTTATCCCGCCTCATGGTGAGCGAAAATTCCATGACTCTCTAACCATGAGGCGGGCTAAAACAACATGGGTTCAAATCTTCGGTTAGTCGCAGTGTTGTCATTGATTAAATACCACTTGTTCGTGGTTAAAGTAATTGCATGCATGTATATGTACATTCATTCACAAGTATATTATTTTTTAACACCAGTCATCTCCCACCTAGTTAGGGTAATTCAGAAAGGGAAAAAAATCACCATCATTCATTTAATAAGTGTCTTGCCAGAAATGCACAACCATCACTTTTACCCTAACACTAACCATCTCCTTTCTTCCCAACAGACAAATGCGGCACTCTGTACTTCTTGGCACTTATCACGGGCTGATCTGTCATACATGAATGAACAATACAACAGTGCCCTCGCTGGCTACTTGACTGCTGTGTTTGTTGCAACAGATTTCCTCAGGAATGACAATGGAGGAGATCAGTGTGTGCTTACTGATGGCATCATCAGACGAATGATTCGATGTTGTATGAATCTTAACTGTTATACTCAAGTAAGTACAGTAGCTTGATGGTACAACAAATTCTGCATTTTTATTTTCCTGCAACCTTACCCTAATTTGTTATAGTTTTTGTGAGTGCCGTTTTCCATATCATGAGAATTATCAGACCATGATAGCTATCCAGCTTGTTTTAAAATATTTTCCACTTTTTTAGAGACCAGTGTGTCTTTATTTGTAACTGCAAGAATATTGAAATTTATTGACAGGCAGAGAAATAAATAGATAATGGAATCTAATGTGATAAGTTTTATGCAGAGGAAATTGACTATGATTCAAGATTATCAGGGAAAGAAAAAGATTCTGGAATGATGATAAGCAACAGATTATCTCTAGAGGATCACATAAATATAAGTCACTCCAATTTACAGAACTTTTAGTGATGTAAATTTGTTAACTGACAATACTGCATGAATGTGTTAGAGAAGAAGGTCACATAACAGTATACAGTGGACCCTCGCTATTCGAACACTCCAAACTCGCCCTTTTACGTAAGTTTATTATTGTAAGTGCTTTTATAAGTGTATTTTTTGGGGTCTGAAATGGACTAATCTAATTTACATCATTCCTTATGGGAATAAATTTGTTTGGTAACAGCACTTGAACAGCATTCCGGAATGAAGAATGTTCGAATAGCGAGGGTTCACTGTATATCCCTGATGAATTTCAAGAGTCTTTCTACTCCTGGAGCCCGGCCATGGGCCAAGCTCCACGTTAGTGAGTGGCCACATTAACAACAATAATCTTTGAGAGAGGCAGCAGTGTGACTGTGTCTCGTGTTCACAACAATCACTGTTTTATCTCAGCATCAAGTGATATGTTTCTCTATTCTGTGTGCAGGCCGCCATCTTGTGTCAGTTCCTAGAGAACATCGACTATAGTACAGCGCTGCGGTGCCTACAGGAAAGGAACTCAGTGGATGCCATGGATGCTTACTACTGTTGCCTGTGGGACGTCTCTCTCATTGAGTTCATCATCAACATGCACCAGAAGCGTGGAGAGATACAACGCAGGGATAAAGCTGTGAGATACACCTCAGCTTACACTTCTTTAAGCTTTAGCATTTTACTCTTTTTAAGTTCCTGCATTCTTGTCAATTTGATGTTCCTTACCTTTCTTTGTCTTCATCTACTTCCCAGTATCTTCATGATATTCCTTACTTTCCTGTATCATCAACCGTTATGGTTCTTACCTTCATGTATCATCAACCATAGTGGTTCTTACCTTCATGTATCATCAACCATGATGGTTCTTACCTTCATGTATCATCAACCATAGTGGTTCTTACCTTCATGTGTCATCAACCATAATGGTTTGAACCTTCATGTATCATCAACCATAGTGGTTCTTACCTTCATGTGTCATCAATCATAATGGTTCTTACCTTCATGTATCAACCAAGATGATTCTTACCTTCCTTACTCTGCTTCAAAACAAGTTTCCTAGCCTTCCCTTGCAACCAGATAGTAACCCCTAAGCCCCTTCCAGTCTAGAAATTCCAGTGCTGCCCCTGGTGTTAACCATTGTATAGTGGTAATACGTGTTGGTTTGTGTCGCTGTCATTTTCATTAATGGTTCATTGAAATTCAGTTCAAAGAAATCTAGTTCATCCGAATCATCATTCATGGTGCACTTCAGCAAGATTCCACTCTGTGTTCTCAAATTGATGAGGACTTGACATAAAGTTTTCATTTTCCTGCCAATCCCAGATATGGTTGGGTGGTGGATGGTGGAGTTGTGCAATTTGCCTTAGAGGCAGTTTCAGTGGTTGTGTGTGTGGGATGGACATGGCCAGTAGTGGTGGTGGGGGTATGGGGTATTGCTTCCTCCCAGGGTTGGCACTGGAGCCTTGAATGGCTTTGTCCCTACATCCTGTGCCACATTCCTGACTGGCATTGCCCAAGGTGTATTATCCATGACAACTGAAACACCCATAATCACTTGTTACTAGTGACATGATCTACCATGACCCTTGGGGATAGCCCTATACACTATACCAGACAAACCACGGTACAGGTTGGGTTATAACCCATGGCAAGTGAGTTGTAAAACTCTAGGCCAGTGCATAAGCCACTGGCCTGACGTACACTGCAGTGGCATAGCCAGGTTCTAAAGTTAGGGGGAGCGAGAACTTATAAAAAGGCGCCATGTCACGTACTGAATACAGTGGTACCTTGACTTACAAGTGCCCCAACTTACGAGTTTTCCGAGTTACAAGCCGTCACTCAGTCGATTTTTTGCTTTGAATTGTGAGCCAAAATCCGAGTTATGAGCACGCTTCGGATACGCCGCTACTATTTGTCGGCGTACCTGAAGTCAAATCCAACTCTGTACCCAGAGGAATGTCAGGTACTTCATCCCATCCCACATGCTCTTCCAAGACAACTGGAAGGATAATACTCCCACGCTAATCCCAGATTGTAGTGAGGCACCTCTTCCCTTGTTTGGTTCTCGTATAAATCCGGGGAAGAGGTAACATCCATTTCAACACTCGGAGTTTTTTCAGAAACATTAAGGTGGGTGGAGTACTGATATTGGTGGGTGGAGTAGTGATGGTGGTGGGTGGAGTAGTGAGGGTGGTGGGTGTAGTAGAGATGGTGGTGGGTAGAGTAGTGAAGGTGGTGGGTAGAGTATACAATACAGTGGACCCCCGGTTTTCGTTATTTTTTCATTCCAGAATGCTGTTCAAGTGGCATTACCAAACGAATTTATTCCCATAAGGAATAATGTAAAGTAGACTAGTCCTTTTAGACCCCAAAAATACACTTATAAAAAAGCATTTAAAAAAATACACTTACATAAAAGTGCGAGTTTAAGGCAGGACGAACACCGGGGTACACTGTATTTCTTATAAATACATTTTTCTTATTTAAAAACCTGTAACAAAAAAATTGGGGTGATATTTTGGGGGGGCTGGAACTGATTAATGGCATTTCAATTAATTTCAATGAGGAAAATTGGTTTGATATACGTATGAGCAAATTGAGTTACGAGCTTGGCCACGGAATGAATTAAACTCGTAAGTCAAGGTACCACTGTAATTTTAAATTCATTATGCTTTTTTATTTTGTTTTTAAAATCAAAACACAAGGAAGATACAGTTTTAAAGGAAGTACATAATTGTTATTTTGTATTTAATATCAAAACACACTAAAAAAGTTTTACAGTAAGCTCAGAAATCTCAAAACATAATAAAAACGTGTGTTATTTAATTATTTTAATTTTAAACATAAAATGAAAACAAAAAGCAATGTGAAAAATGTATGAAGCAAGTACAACAGTCTCTTTTGTCTAAGCTTCATTCTAGGAAAGTCATCTATTACTTTATTATAATCCACCTCAGTAGCCAACTCTTTTTCAATGGAGAGCAAAGCTAACCCAGACAATCTATCCTCGTCCATTGTAGAACCAAGGTAGGACTCTGTGATTGAGCTGGATAAAGGATTGTTCTGCAACTTCACTAGTTATTGGTAAGGTCAGAAAAATGTGGTACATTATGGACAAGTTAGGATAAATGGAACACATGTCATTGGCACAAGTGAACTAAAGAGTTAAAAAAAAATTTGAAAATGAGCCACTTTTGAAAAAAGGTGTTCAGAGAGAGCAGTCGCTCCCTTTGCTCTCTAGCTGTGCCACTGGTGCACTAACGCATAAATTGATGCTTCACAGGTGAATGCCTATCATCATGAGGACCATGAAATCAAATTCAACCCCACTGTAATCATCATTACTTCATGGTGTCCCTACCACAGAAGCATATTTGTTTACACTTATAACATAAACGTGTTGAGGATGTGCTAAGTTCTGAGGTAGAGGGTCATGAGTCATCAGGGTTTCCAGTGTTGTTCTTGGAGTTTTCCCTGACACTTTTGGCCACTAACAGCAACAGCCTGGTTGATCAGGCAAGCACCAGACAAATATGGCCCAGGGGGCTTTGGATGTAGGAAAACTCTCAAAACTCATCAAAGATGTAAGATATTTTAAGATACTTTTGTCTCATTTCCATAGAGCTCCATTTCTGAATCATTATCCTCACTGTTGGAACAGTCATTGTTGAATATTAACAGGTTAATCAACATGCCATGGTGAATACTGGCTGACTAACATGCTGTTTCCATTATGCATTGCTGTGGCGCTCAGTTTTTTGCATAGTGCACACACCAACCCAGTTTTTGTATAGTGTACACACACCGACCCCACACACCCATTTTTCTCATGCCTAGGCCTGCCAGGCCTCTCACCAAATTTAAAGGTGTTATGATTTACAGTAGACCATTGTATTACACGGTAGTTACGTTCCTGAAAATGCTGTGTTAGGTAAATCCATGTTAGATAAACTGAAGAACTTCTGGGAAAAATATGTTTATGTTCCTGGGAGGCCAAAAAAAAGTCAAACTTCAGTGGACCCCCGGAAATCGGCCGTAATCCGTTCCAGGAGCTAGGCCTAAAAGCGAACTAGCCGATATCTGAACCATTATTTCCCGTAAGAAATAATGTAAATACAATTAATCCATTCCAGACACCCAAAAATATTCACCAAAAAAATAATTTTTTGAAGATTAACTATAGTTTTACATACATAAAACATATAGTAACACATAATAACAACAACACATAATAAATTTACATTTAAAATAACATTTACTTACCTTTATTGAAGAGACTTGCTGGCATCTGGAAGATAGGGAGGAGGAGTGAGGAAGGGCTTAGTGTTTGGAAGATGAATCCCCCTCCAAAAGGACTTCAGGTAACAAGTCCCTCTCTGGGGTTACTTCCCTTCTTTGTCTTTTATCCCTTTGGGGGTCCAAGGGGTCTCTCTGAAACTCATTCTCAGGGTCCATGAATTTAAAAAAAAAAAAAAATATTATGGAATGATAGAGAATCTTTTTCCGATCATAACGGCACAAAAATTATGAAATTTGATCGAAAACTAACGGAAGCCCTATTTTCGGCACATTCCAATGTTTCAGTCTACTAATATTATAGCTACAGTAGACCCTCATTTAGCACGACTTTATGTTGCGCGTTTTGGGTATTACGCGATTGAAGAATTGCGGCACATTTTTATCTAACCGACGTAAACCTTATATTACGCGATTCGCTGGAGGAAAAAATTTGAGCGTGCGGTCGCCTGCGGTAGGTTAAACCACTGAGTCAGTGGGGGTCCTACTAAGGGTGGCTATGATCCACAACAAGTGTTTAATGCTGTTATCCTAGAGAACCTAGGATAACCCAGTGTTATCTAGGAACCTAGGATAACCCAGTGTTATCCTAGAGAACCTAGGATAACCAGTGTTATCTTGAGAACCTAGGATAACCCAAAGTTTGGGTTATCCTAGGTTCTCTACACATATCTTTTCTATGTATGATAATCTTTGTAACTGTATCTGTGTATGCCTGAATAAACTTACTTACAGTTTGTGGAAGAAAAACAAATAACCATTCCCTCAAGCGGCCGGTGCTAATGTTGTGGAACAACTGGGAGACCACCCGCCTTCCCAGGCTACCCTCCCCCAACAACACCCCAGCATTCGTATTCCATACGCGTCAAGCCAGCTGTGTTTGTCAAGGATAAGAGTGAATTGTGTTTTGATCTTTAAATTACTATATCTTGTATCTGCCAAGCAATCATGTCACCCAGTAGGCATACAAGTGTTGCTCAAAGTGGCAAGAAAATGTTTAAGCATTTATTAAGTCTTAGAATTAACGAAGAAAAAGATATTAGATAAGACATAACCTGTGGCTGTAATGAAGTGTTACTTTGTACACATAAAAAGATGTAAACATAAGTTTGTGTGACTAACTTACTGACTGACTGGACTGACTTACTGAATGACTTGACTGACTGAATGACTTGACTGACTGACTTACTGAATGACTTGACTGACTGACTTACTGAATGACTTGACTGAATGACACTGACTGACTTACTGAATGACTTGACTGACTGACTTACTGAATGTCTTGACTAACTTACTGAATGACTTGACTGACTTACTGAATGTCTTGACTGACTTACTGAATGTCTTGACTGACACTGAATGTCTTGACTGACTTACTGAATGTCTTGACTGACTTACTGAATGACTTGACTGACTTACTGAATGACTTGACTGACTGACTTACTAAATGACTTAACTGACTTACTGAATGGGCTGACTTACTGAATGACTTTACTGACTTACTGAATGACTTGACTGACTTACTGAATGACTTGACTGACTTACTGAATGACTTGACTGACTACTGAATGACTTGACTGACTTACTGAATGACTTGACTGACTTACTGAATGACTTGACTGACTTACTGAATGACTTGACTGACTTACTGAATGTCTTGACTGACTTACTGAATGTCTTGGACTGACTTACTGAATGTCTTGACTGACTTACTGAATGTCTTGACTGACTTACTGAATGACTTGACTGACTTACTGAATGACTTGCTGACTGACTTACTAAATGACTTAACTGACTTACTGAATGGGCTGACTTACTGAATGACTTTACTGACTTACTGAATGACTTGACTGACTTACTGAATGACTTGACTGACTTACTGAATGACTTGACTGACTTACTGAATGACTTGACTGACTTACTGAATGACTTGACTGACTTACTGAATGACTTGACTGACTTACTGAATGTCTTGACTGACTTACTGAATGTCTTGACTAACTTACCGAATGTCTTGACTGACTTACTGAAAGTCTTGACTGACTTACTGAATGTCTTGACTGACTTACTGAATGTCTTGACTGACTTACTGAATGTCTTGACTGACTTACTGAATGTCTTGACTGACTTAATGAATGTCTTGACTGACTTACTTGAATGACTTGACTGACTTACTGAATGACTTGACTGACTTACTGAATGACTTGACTGACTTACTGAATGAATTGACTACTTACTGAATGACTTGACTGACTTACTGAATGACTTGACTGACTTACTGAATGTCTTGACTGACTTACTGAATGTCTTGACTAACTTACTGAATGACTTGACTGACTTACTGGAATGACTTGACTGACTTCGAATGTCTTGACTGACTTACTGAATGTCTTGACTGGCTTAATGAATGACTTGACTGACTTACTGAATGACTTGACTGACTTACTGAATGACTTGACTGACTTACTGAATGTCTTGACTGATACTGAATGTCTTGACTAACTTACTGAATATTGACTGACTTACTGAATGACTTGACTGACTTACTGAATGTCTTGACTGACTTACTGAATGTCTTGACTGACTTAATGAATGACTTGACTGACTTACTGAATGACTTGACTGACTTACTGAATGACTTGACTGACTTACTAAATGACTTTATTAAAGTTAGAACACTCATACAACCATCGACTTCAGTTCCAGAATCTCTACTATCCACCTCAGCCCAGTAGGGCCACAGCATAACTCTCCTCTCTTCACAATCATCCACAAACATCAGCACCCACAATTTAAGGTAAATACTATTATTTCTGTTACATTTGTAGTCTTAAGCAGTAAAAACAACATAATACATCACGATAATGAACTACAATTACATATTCTCTTTTATATTTGTAAGATCTGTTGGTCTAAAAAAACTTGTTTGGCTTTTTGGGACTCTCAGGAACGTAACCCTATTTTCCCATAAGTTCTTTTAATTATCTAACACGATTTTAGCTAATGACGTTTTCAGGAACGTAACTACCGTGCTAAATGAGGGCCTACTGTATTTCGCTAGAACTCCATTTCGTCTATCGATTAAGTACAAGAAACCGCCTATTTACCAATTTTAACTACCCAAAATAGTAGTCAGAAAATGGCAATTTGGCCAATTTCACACAAATTTCAAACGATGCCAATTTCAAAATAGGGTCCATAATAAACAAGGCAGACATTCCTGGCACTAAAATAACATCTTCTCTGTTCATTAGTCACATCTCCAGGCCCCTCTTACATTACTTTTGCTTTCCATTTTGAATTTTTATTCTCAAAAAATAGAAGATTTACTGTTATGTATACAACTGCATCACTGTAAAAATGGTATAAATAATATCAGCGCACTTGTGCAAGAATATTAGACTCTCCAGTTGATGTGTATTGGACGCATGGTGTGATTTGTTTACTCCTGAACATCGGCCAAAATCGAACATTTTTGCTACTTTGCGCTCAGTTTCAAGGTACAGTGGTACCTCGACTTACGATATTAATCCGTCAGAGAGGGCATATCTTAAGACGAAACAATCGTTAGACGAATCAATTTTCCCCATAAGAAATAATGGAAATAAATTTAATCCGTCCAAGACTTCCAAAAGTAGTTAAATAAAATATTTTTTAGAACTTTTGGACATTAAATATTAAATAATTTAATAAAGAATATCTAAATAAGCATGCAAATATTGAACAATAACATGTCACTTACATTTATTGAAGAGTTGTTGATGTGTGGAGGACGGGAGGGGAGAAGGTGGAGTAGTATGCTTTGTGTTTGGAAGGAATCCTTCCATTAACTGCAGGTACCAAGTTCTTTTCTGGGGTTACTTCCTTTTTTCTTTGAATGCCACTAGGACCAGCAGAGTCACTGGACCTCTTTCCCAACAACAAATTTGTCCAGGGAGCTCTGTGTCTGGCGATTCTTTAACATCCTGAAATGACACACCACTGTGTTTGTACAGGTTGCCAGCACGGCCTGCAACAGCATGGTTAGGGTGATATTCATCCATAAATGCTTGCACCTTGCTCCAAAATTCCACAAATGTCCTTAATCTGAAGAAGCACATTCTTCCATTTTGTTCACCCCTCCTCCTCCTCTGAACCATTGTCCTGACCACTGGTCTCTTGTTCCAGTTGCTGTTGAAGCTCTTGCAGATCTTCAGTGGTTAGCTCTTCCTTGTGCTCCTCCACCAACTGTTCCCCCATCCTCACCACTCACCTCTAACCCCAAAGACTTCCCAATTCCACAATTTCTTCCACAACAGGCTCAGGCTCAGGCTCATGCTCAGGGTTCTGAGGCTCAGCCCCAAAACCTTCAAAATCCC
>WNWK01005165.1:100000-125649 GCA_009830355.1 Cherax destructor | reverse complement strand
ATATATATATATATATATATATATATATATATATATATATATATATATATATATATATATATATATATATATATATATATATATATATATATATATGTATACGTTTAAAGATATATTTTTTCATTTATGGAGATTGCCGATGTTATGAATGAAAAGAAGTTGGATGTCCTGACCTAAGCGAAACAAAGCTGAAGGGGTAGGCGAGGTTCAGTGGGGAGAAATAAATGGGATTAAGTCAGTATCTGAGAGAGTTAGAGCTAAGGAAGGGGTAGCAATAATGTTGAAGGATCAGTTATGCAAGGAAAAGAGGGAATATGAATGTGTAAATTCAAGAATTATGTGGATTAAAATAAGGGTCGGATGCGAAAAGTGGGTCATAATAAGCGTGTATGCACCTGGAGAAGAGAGGAGTGTAGAGGAGAGAGAGATTTTGGGAGATGTTAAGCGAATGTATAGGAACTTTTGAACCAAATGAGAGAGTAATTGTGGTAGGGGACCTAAATGCTAAAGTGGAGAAACATGCAGAGAGGGTGTAGTAGGTAAGTTTGGGATGCCAGGTGTAAATGATAATGGGAGCCCTTTGATTGAACATTGTATAGAAAGGGGTTTAGTTATAGGTAATACATATTTTAAGAAAAAGAGGATAAATAAGTATACAAGATATGATGCAGGGCGTAATGACAGTAGTTTGTTGGACTATGTATTGGTAGATAAAAGACTGTTGAGTAGACTTCAGGATGTACATGTTTATAGGGGGGCCACAGATATATCAGATCACTTTTAGTTATAGCTACAGTAGGAGTAAAAGGTAGATAGGATACAAGGAAAATAGAATCAGTAAGTAAGAGAGAGTGAAGGTTTATAAACTAAAGAGGAGGCAGTTAGGGTAAGATATAAACAACTATTGGAGGATAGATGGGCTAGTGAGAGTGTAGGCAATGGGGTCGAAGATGTATGGGGTAGATTTAAAAATGTAGTGTTAGAGTGTTCAGCAGAAGTTTGTGGTTACAGGCGAGTGGGTGCGGAGGGAAGAGGAGCGATTGGTGGAATGATGATGTAAAGAGAGTAGTAAGGGAGAAAAGTTAGCATATGAGAGGTTTTTACAAAGTAGAAGTGATGCAAGGAGGGAAGAGATATGGAGAGAAAAAGAGAGGTTAAAAGAGTGGTGAAGCAATGTAAAAAGAGAGCAAATAGAGAGTGGGTGAGATGTTATCAGCAAAATTTTTGAAAATAAGAAAAAATTTGGAATGATATTAATAAGTTGAGGAAGCCTAGAAAACAAATGAATTTGACAGTTAAAAATAGGAGAGGAGGTTATTAAATGGAGAGTTAGAGGTATCGGGAAGATGGAGAGAATATTTTGAGGAGTTGTTAAATGTTGATGAAGACAGGAAGCTGTATTTCGTGTGTAGGAGCAAGGAGGAATAACATCTTGTAGGAGTGTGGAAGAGCCAGTTGTGGGTGTAGGGAAGTTCGTGAGGCAGTGGGTAGAATGAAAGGGGTAAGGCAGCTGGGATTGATGGGATAAAGATAGAAATGTTAAAAGCAGGTGGGGATATAGTTTTGGAGTGGTTGGTGCTATTATTTAATAAATGTATGGAAGAGGGTAAGGTACCTAGGGATTGGCAGAGAGCTTGATTGTTCCTTTGTATAAAGGCAAAGGGACAAAAGAGAGTGCAAAAATTATAGGGGAATAAGTCTGTTGAGTGTACCTGGTAAAGTGTATGGTAGAGTTATTATTGAAAGAATTAGGAGTAAGACAGAAAGCAGGATAGCAGATGAACAAGGGGGCTTTAGGAAAGGTGGGGGTGTGTAGACCAAGTGTTTACAGTGAAACATATAGGTCAACAGTATTTGGATAAGGGTAAAGATGTTTTGTGGCATTTATGGATTTGGAAAAGGCGTATGATAGGGTAGATAGGGGGCAATGTGGCAGATGTTGCAGGTGTATGGAATAGGAGGAAGGTTACTGAAAACAGTGAAGAGTTTTATGAGGATAGTGAGGCTCAGGTTAGAGTGTGTAGGAGGAAGGGACTATTTCCCAGTAAAAGTGGGCCTTAGACAAGGATGTGTGATGTCACCGTGGTTGTTCAATATATTTATAGATGGGGTTGTAAGAGAAGTGAATGCGAGGGTCTTGGCAAGAGGTGTGGGACTAAAAGATAAAGAAGCAAATACAAAGTGGGAGTTGTCAGAGTTGCTTTTGCTGATGACACTGTGCTTTGGGAGATTCTGAAGAGAAGTTGCAGAGGTTGGTGGATGAATTTGGTAGGGTGTGTAAAAGAAAAAATTGAAAGTGAATATAGGAAAGAGTAAGGTGATGAGAATAACAAAAAGAATAGGTGACGAAGTTTGGGATATCAGATTGGAGGGAGAGAGTATGGAGGAGGTGAATGTATTCAGATATTTGGGAGTGGACATGTCAGCAGATGGGTCTATGAAGGATGAGGTGAATCATAGAATTGATGGGGGGAAAAGGGTGAGTGGAGCACTTCGAGTCTGTGGAGACAAAGAACTTTGTCCATGGAAGAAAGGGGAATGTATGAGAGTACAGTTATACCAACGCTCTTATATGGGTGTGAAACATGGGTGATGAATGTTGCAACGAGGAAAGGCTGGAGGCAGTGGAGATGTCGTGTCTGAGGTCAATGTGTGGTGTGAATATAATGCAGAAAATTCGGGTTTGGAAATTAGGAGGAGGTGCGGGATTACCAAAACAATTGTCCAGAGAGCTGAGGGGGGGTTGTTGAGGTGGTTTGGACATGTAGAAACAATGGAACGAGACAGAGTGACTTGAGAGTGTATAAATCTGAGTGGAGGGAAGGCGGGTAGGGTCGGCCTAGGAAAGGTTGGAGGGAGGGGTAAAGGAAGTTTTGTGTGCGAGGGCTTGGACTTCAGCAAGCATGTGTAAAGCGTATTTGATAGAAGTGAATGAGGCATATGGTTTTAATACTTGACGTGCTGTTGGAGTGTGAGCAAAGTAACATTTATGAAGGGATTCAGGGAAACCGGCAGGCCGGACTTGAGTTCTGGAGATGGGAAGTACAGTGCCGGCACTCTGAAGGAGGGGTGTTAATGTTGCAGTTTTATAACTGTAGTGTAAAGCACCCTCTGGCAAGACAGTGATGGAGTGAATGATGATGAAAGTTTTTTTTTTCGGCCACTGCCTTGGGGAATCGGATGTGTAATAATAAAAATAATATATATATATATATATATATATATATATATATATATATATATATATATATATATATATATCAATAACTACACTGCACTAGCCAGGGTTCGAACCTATGATGTTTGGCCCACCTCATTGAGCAAAACACATGACGCCTTAGACCACTGAACCACACAATCCTTAAGAGTAGCGCATCCAGTAGAACTGAATGTTGTACTCGCTACCCAAGGACATCGGTGGTGTGGACTGCTCTAACCTTATTTAATTCTCCTCCTGTTTGGTGTACTAGCTCAACAAGCAGTTGTGTATTGATATTGCATATATATATAAGAGTCTTATTCTTCATCAGGTCAAACGGTGCTACACACATTGGCAGATCACCAACAAACTAGCAAGAAAGTAAAATGGAACGATAAGGATCAGTGGTTGGAGGATGTGTGGTGTGAAATGGCCAAAATGTTTATTAAGAAAGGCTGTAACCCAACACTCAGGAATCATAGTGGGATAAGCCCAGTGGATGTTGCTATGGATAAATGTGCAACTAAATTTGTAGGCATCCTGAAAAAGGTAAAATATATTTTTCTCATAGGCACTTCCTGGTATTTTTTCTTTTTAATTTAATTTACTGTTAATTATCTGAAAGAAACTTTTTTTTGTATTATTAAAACTATTAACCTTACACAACTTGTGATCTAATCTATGAATTTAGTGCTTTTGTTTGAGTTATCGACAGTGTTTTAAAACTTAGCGCAACATTTGTGTATTTTTATTCTGGAAATATTCCCCCTGCCAGTGGCTTCTTCAGTCTAAGGTAAAGATGGAGGAGTAATACACAGTCAGAAGTGGAGGAACTCGTTAGTGGAAATATTTTGTGTCTGTAAGTTAAACAAGTTTTGAAGAATTCCTTGCATCAATATCCCAAGATGTTGCTGTGTCTGATAGAGTTTGTAGAAATGGCTTAGAAATCCTACAACATTGTACTGAAGAAGCTACTTGTTGGTGATACGCTGCTGGAGTAAACATTCCCAAGTGTTGCAGGAGTGTTTCTATTTAGCATCTTGTCGTTTTTTTTAAATAATTTGTTTAGGCTTGATAGAAATACCATGAAGTGGTTGTGGCAGCCTTATACTTCGGAGATAACTTGTATTGTTACATAAAAACACGTATAAAAATCGTTGTATTAGAAAGAATCTATTCGGGTAGAATTTCTAGGACAAGAAAAAAAAAATTTAGGTTCTATATACGAACCCCCTAACTGAGATAGCGACATAGGGAAACTTCTTTGAAACAAAATTGTTAGGGTTTCTAGACATGATAACATTGCAATAAAAGGGATTTTAACTCAAACTGACTAGACAGTACATATGGCGTTCAATGACTTTCTGAAGTTATTCAGGACTACTTTTTGAAGTAGTTTGTAACAGAACCTACCAGAGATATTAATCTGCTAGACCTGGGCTTGTCATATAAGAAAACAATCCTTAATAACGTGGAGATAACTGAAGAGTTTGGTGCAAGTGATGACAAATCTATTCTTTAATATTACTTGTGAATACAAGAATATGCATAATACCTTAATTTTGACTGGGAATATTTGTCGAATGATTCTGTTGAAGATGATACAATAACGATAGGCTCGCAATTATAATTTAATTTTAATAATGTACAACAGGCCCCAATTAGGTCAAATATGAGCGATCCCAAATGAGTGAACAGGAGACCAAAACATCTATTAGGAGAGAAAAGAAGAAATTATAAGCTCATCAGAAGATTCACATTACTGACCAATACGTTAATTTTAAAATAGAGGTAAAGCGTATTAGGAAAGCGTAACACGACTATAAAATTAAATTAGCCAGATATCCGAAACAATTCAAAGGGTTCTTTCAAATACATGGAACAAATTTCTATGAAAAATAGGAACACTGAAAACTAGGGCTGGTCAACTTGGAAGGAAAAATAGACACAGTAGATTTATAAGGCTGAGTTTTCACCTCACATATGACCTCACACACTACCAGTCCCTCTGAATTATGACCTCACACAACCAGTCCCTCTGACTCATGACCTCACACACGATACGTTCCTCTGAGAGTGGGAGTGAAGTGAAGATTTGGTCAGGTCGCTTGTCGAGTAAATTTTTATGAGTGACTTGTCAAGCATAGCTTAAATTCCTCATTTTTTTCTATTTATTATAAATTAATCTAATTTATTAAACCCTAACATAATATTCATCTTAAAATCTGTTTTATTTTTATGAAACTTGATTTAATTATATTTCTTGTAACCAGGTTTCACGACCTTTCGAAAATCAATTATGTTGTTAAAATCTTTCACATGAATAAACGGAACATTAGATTCTTATCCAGTTCTATTTTGCAGATTTTTTTTTAAGCTTAACGAAAAGCTTTATCTAAATATTGCAAGTGTTCTGGCAGATGTTGCAAGTGTATGGAATAAGTGGTAGATTACTGAAAGCAGTTAATAGCGTTGTTATTTAAACGTTGCTTAAATAGTAACCTTTTCTTGCTAAATAAGGCAAGCAAAAATTTGAGTATGAATATTTTCGCAAAAATCATTCATTCTGAACCTAACGAAAAAAACATATTTCATTGTGTTTGTTTATTATTAAATTATTGTAAACTTATCTAAAATATATTTAGTTGGATTAGGCTTAATTCAATTATTAAATTGCGCATATTATAATAAGGTTAGGTAAGTTTTCTAAGGTTCTTTTGGTACAAAATTATTATTTTTATAATAACATAAAATAAAAATATATATCTTTAAACGTATAAGAGAAAATTTTAGAAAGGACTTAATTTTAAATGAGTTCTTGCTAATTGACCAATCTTACAAATTTTGCTATATATATATATATATATATATATATATATATATATATATATATATATATATATATATATATATATATATAGTGGACCCCAGTTACGAGCATAATTCATTCCAGAAGGCTGCTCCAGTGCCATTACCGAACAATTTTCTCCCTTAAGGAATAATGTCAAGTAGGTTAGTCCATTTCAGACCCCAAAATACACTTACAAAAGCACTTACAAAATTACACTTACATAATTGTATGATTTCGAGGTGCTCGTAACTCGAGGGTTCACTTATATATATATATATATATATATATATATATATATATATATATATATATATATATATATATATATATATATATATATGCAAAAAGATCACAGTAAACAGGTGATATCAAAATATGCAAGACAACCACTATGAAAAAATAGAGGAATTCCAAGCGCTTTCGTGACTACTCACATTATCAAGGAACTATAAAAGGAAACATGACAAGAAGGCTTATATAAGGGCGAGACTACACCTCACAGTCACATCACACTAACAAAGACTACACCTCACAGTAGCGTAACATCTCACGACTCTGTAAAGAGGAACATAAGAAAGGACCTGAAACTCTTCCCAAGAATTAAGATTAGTCCAATTTATCATTAAATTCTTCCCAAATTTTATTAATTATAAATGAATCCAATTTATATAAACCAAAAGAAATATTCATATTATTTTCAAAACTGCTTTTAATGAAACATGATTCTATTATATTTCTCTCAACCATGGACTTGCTTGATACAACCTTCTCAGCATTTTGAAAATCAATTGGATGGTTAAAATCTCTCACATGAATAAATAGAGCATTAGAATCTTGTCCAGTTCTAATGCTATATTTTGTTGTTTTAATCTTAGTTCAAGACTTTTACCAGTTTGACCATAATAAACTTTATCGCATATTTTACAGGGAATCTTATAGACACATCCGTCAGCATTTTGGGGAAATTTTTTATCAAAAGTCTTTTTACTGTATCAAGATTTTTAAATACAACTTTGATATTAAAATTCTTAAGAAAGGAAGGCATATCAACCAAGTTTTCATGGTAAGGAGAACCAACATTTTTTTGGTTGAATAAGGTTGGTTGTCCCTTTTGGATTGTAAAAGTATTCCTAGCTATTTTAAAAGATTTATCAATTATGTTTCTTGGGTATTTTAAATCATTAGCTATTTCATAAATTTTAGAGATTTCTTCATCTATGAACTCTGGACTACAAATACGTAAAGCTCTCAAAAACATTGAAGAAAAAACCGACACTTTAACTCTATCTTGATGTGAAGAGTAATAGTGTACATAGGAACAATTATTTGTAGGTTTTCTGTAAATTTTAAATTTAAAATCAATGTTACCCTTAATAATAAAAACATCTAGGAAGGGCAATGAGTTATTTACTTCGAATTCAACAGTAAAATTTATAGAATGAGCTAAGCTATTTAATTTAACAAGGAAATGGTTTATATCTACATTCTTAGGCATAAGGCACAAAATATCATCAACATATCTATACCACTTAGCTCTATTGGGAAGGATAGTGTTAAGCAATCTTGTTTCGAAAAAATCCATATATAAGTTACTAAGAACAGGTGAAAGAGGATTTCCCATTGCCATACACTGCAGCAGGCCTGTTGGCCCATACTAGGCAGGTCCTTCACAATCCGTCCTACTAACAGAATATTTGCTCAACCCAATTTTTATATATATATATATATATATATATATATATATATATATATATATATATATATATATATATATATATATATATATATATATATATATATATGTCGTGCCGATTAGGTAAAACTGGTCAATTAGCAAGAACTCATCTAAAATTAAGTCCTTTCTAAAATTTTCTCTTATACGTTTAAAGATATATTTTTTCATTTATGTTAATGTAAAAATTTATAATTTTGTACCAAGAGAAACTTTGAAAACCTACCTAACCTTATTATAACAAGCGCAATTTAATATTCCTAACCCAACTAAATATATTTTAGATACGTTAACATTAATTTAATAATAAACAAATACAATGAAATATATTTTTTTCGTTATGTTCAGAATGATTTTGGCGAAATTATTGCATACACGAATTTTCACTTGTCTTATATGGCAAGGTGAGCGTTGCTATTTAAGCCAAATCGCAAGTTTTACCTAATCGGCACGACATAATATATATATATATATATATATATATATATATATATATATATATATATATCATAGTATGCTTTCCACCCTGAAATGTGTCACTCTTCAGTTCAGGAAAGACAATGCTATAACTTAAATTGTCAGGCACACCACATAACGGGGACAGGAAAATATGGAACATCCAGACCATGGAAAAACCCAAGTGCCCACAATCACTTAAGAGAGAGAGGTTTTATAGAGTAAGGAAAGAAAAAAATCTGGCAGGAAATGACAGAAATCGTACACCAACTCCGATCATTTCTGGAGTGGAATCAGTCAATGGCCTTTACTTCAAAACAACAGATATTAATGCCATGAAAAAGACCCCACCCTCCTTCCATACCACCAATACGAATACATTCGTCTTTGTATATATACAGGGTCTAAAGCCATCAACGAACAACAAAATACCTTTCATCAGTGGACTGCTTACAGAGTCAAACGCAATGTTCGCGGTTTTCACAAGGCCTCACATAAAGGATCACCTTGACAATGAAATATGGATCATGGGTTATAGCCTATACACATGTGACAAAGTGAACAGGCAAAAGAGGGGGAAGGGGGAGGTTGGCCTGTACGTCACAGAGTCACTGATTCGCTCGGAACTACTATATGCCTAAGTAAAAGGACACAAATGCAACTAATGTGACCGGAAACCTACAAATAAAAATGATCTCACACACTTCTATTCCAGTCAAGATACTAAGACCAAAAGAGGCATCATCATCGGATTCTTCCTAAGAGCTTACCGAATTTGTAGTCCTGAGTTTCTTGACGAGGAATGTACATACATTCACCAAACCTTCACTGATTTACATTTTCCTTCCTTTTTCATCAAAGATTGCAAGAAAAGAGCTCTTCAGATCATTAATTCTCCACGCGTCAACACCACTCCAAACAAAGTTATAATTCTTCCCAACAGCCAGGTTGCATCCAACATTTCTAAAGTATTTGCACAAGCTAACACTAGAGTCGCCATTGCTTCCAGTACTTCTATTAAGGATCTAACCAGGACTAAATCCAAGCACCATGAACCAGTCAACGCAGGGGTCTACACTATACCCTGTGGAGGCTGCGACAAATTTATGTAGGAGAAACAGCAAGAAACCTCGAAACACGCATCAATGAACACATTAATGCATGCAGAAACGATAACCTGAACAACGCCTGCGTACAACACCGAAATTCCAACAATCATCTCATGAAATTCAAAGACGCCCGACTAGTAATCAAAGAAACTAATTTCCGTAGACGCAAATGCCTTGAATCAGCACTTATCTCTGTTTCTAACACAATTAAACAAAACAAAGGCAGCTTCACCATCTCTGAAGTCTTAGCAAGAATCCTCCTGAAAACAGTTAACCATACCATCACATAGTCTCTCCTGCTAATTCAACACAAGCACATCGTAGATGTGGAACACTCCTACAGGCCTTCTATATTTCAACCTCCAGCAAAAATAGTTGTCTAACCTATTGTTATACTACCCAAGTATTTGTTTTATCACCTTTTACTCATGTGCATATTGATTGTTCTACCTTATTGTATTACTACTACTACTACTACTACTACTTATCACTACTACCTCGACCACCACTAGTATTTCACCTCACTTTGAGAGTATATAATAGCCCACTGTGTCCATGTAACGCTTGTAACGGCTTGAGAAAGCTCCTGGAGAGCGAAACGTTGCCACAATAAAATGTCACATTAGTTGCATTTGTGTCCTTTTACTTAACATATTGTCGGTAATTCTACCAATATTATTACATACTATATGCCTCCAATGGTGTAGTTGAAGTTTTGGTTGTAAAGATCGAGAACCGAAACCTGGTCATTGTGGTTGTATACAAGCCTCCGAATGCAACTTTCTAACAATTCCAAGAACAGCTTTTGAAAATAGATCACTGTCTGGAAAATCTTCCAGCCCCTGCCGCTAACATATTGCTCCTGGGGGATTTCATCGTAAGGCACCTAAAATGGAGGAATGTAATAAATAATGCTGTAGCAGAGATAACCCCAAAAGGAAGCTCAAATAAAAACTCACACACATACGAGCTTTTAAATCTCTGCACCAAATTCACTTTAAACCAGCAAATAATAGAGGCAACAAGATTGGAGAATACACTGAACCTCATATTCACTAACAATGATGATCTCATACGAAATATTACCATATCAAAAACAATATACTCAGATCACAACATAAAAGAGGTTCAGACAGGTATGTGCGGGGCCTCAGGCCAACAAAATGGGATCAGTCACGAGGGGGCCTTCACCAAATTCAACTTCAGTAACAAAAACATAAGGTGTGACCAAGTCAACCAGGTTCTAAATGATAGAAGATTGCCTAAGCAACACGGATCCAAACCTTTGTCTAGAACGAATTCACACTGTGGCACTTGAGGTATGCTCAAAGCATATTCCTTTAAAGAAAAGGAAGAGAAGATGTAAATTAAAAAGAAACGGCGCTCCATATACAAGCGAAGGCAAAGAATATCAGAGTGGCTATAAGATGCAAATACATCTGTCATACGAAGGTTGGCACTAGTCACAAACATCGAACTAAAGCTAAAGAAATCTTACAGGGATCAAGAAAAGTGGGAAGAACTAAAACCCATAAATGAAATTGAAAGAAACACAAAATATTTATTTTCTTATGACAAATCAAAGTCGAGAACAACATCCAGCATTGTGCCCCTACTTAGAGGAGATAAGTCTTACAAAGATGTCAGCAAGGAATTGAGTGAGATACTCAAGTCCCAATATAACTCGGTTTTTAGCGAGCTGCTAACCAGACTGAGAGTAGAAAACCTAAATGAGTAGGACAGAATTTGGTAGACTCAAACCTATCTGATATTATCCTGACGGCAAATGACTTCGAAAAGGAGATAAATGACATGCACTCTGCCCCAGGCCCAGACTCATGGAACTCCGTGTTCATAAAGAATTGCAAGAAGGCCCACTCGTGTGCTTTTAACATCCTATGGAGAGGGAGCATGGACACAGGTGTCGTCCCACAGCTGCTAAAGACAATAGATATAACACCACTCCACAAAGGGGCAATAAAGCAATAACAAAGAACTACAGACCGATAGCGCTAACATCCCATATCATAAAAATCTTTGAAAGTTTTCTAAAAAGCAAGATTGCCACCTATCTAGATGCCCATCAATTACACAATCCAGGTCGCTCCTGCCTGTCCCAGCTACTGGACCACTATGACAAGGTCCTGGATGCTCTTGAAGACAAACAAAATGCAGATGTAGTATACACAGACTTTGCAAAAGTCTTCGACAAGTGTGACCATGGTGTAATAGGCAACAAAATGCCTGATAAAGGAATAACAGGAAAAGTTGGTAGATGTATCTATAATTTCTTAACAAATAGAACACAAAGAGTAGTAGTGATAATGGGAGTGATAATGTCATAGGATCTCCTCTTCAAAGACCACAACATTGTATCAATTGCATCTGGTAGAAAAATGACAGGATGGATAATGAGAACCTTCAAAACTAGGGATGCCAAGTCCATGATGATACTCTTCAGGTTGCTTGTTATATCTAGACTGGAATATTGCTGCACACTAAGAGCACCTTTCAAGGCAGGTGAAATTGCTGATCTAGAAAATGTACAGAGAACCTTCATGGCACTCATTACTGCAATAAAACACATCAATTACTGGGAACACTTAAAGTTCCTCAACCTGTACTCTCTAGAATGCAGGTGGGAGAGAGAAATGAATATATACACTTGGAAAATCCTAGAGGGATTAGTCCCAAACTTGGACATGAAAATCACTCCTTATGAAAGCAAAAGACTCGGTAGACGATGCAACAATAGAAAGGGTGCCACTATGCCTCCCAGCATACATAACGGGGATTACCAATAGACCCCTGGCTTTCTATAAGAAGGCACTGGATAGGCACCTAAAGTCATTATCTGACCAGCTTGGCTATGGTTCGTATGTTGGGTTGCGTGCGGCCAACAATAACAGCCTTGTTGATAAGGCCCTGATCCACCATGAAGCCTGGTCACAGACTGGGCCGCGGGGGTGTTGACCCTCGAAACCCTCTCCAGGAAGGTGTCTTGGGTGAAACTCCATAAACCCCCTCCTTGAGTGGGGTCTCTATTATCCCCTATTTCACATGGCAGGCTCTAGCTCCTGGGTCAAGACCATCCATGCTCCAACTCTATCCCTGCTCCACTTCCTTTTATCAAGTTTTTGAGGGATTGCCAATTTTTTTTTTTTTTTTTTTTTTTTTCTATTATTCTTTTTTTAGATCTATCCCAAGAGCATTCTAGCTTCTGGGTTGCCCCTAATCAAATTCCTTGGATCATGTTTTTTAGGGAATTGCCAATTTTTTTCTTATTTATTTACCAAAATATAAACATGAGAAGCAATACTTAAGATGTGAACTCAAAAATCTAAAGTCATGAACACCATGTCAAAGACATGAACACCAAAGACATGATCACTAAAAACTATTACACGAATATCAAAATTTAAGACATAAACACCAAAACTATGACATGAACACAAAAACTAACTCACGAACACTAAAACTCAGTCATGAACACTTCAGACATGACTTCCAAAAACTAAGACATGATCATCAAAATATAAGACATAATCACTGAAAACTAACATATAAACACCAATAAATAAGACTTGGATGCCCAAAAAACTAAAGATGCGTAACATAGAAAATAGGGCGCCTACGGCTTAAGTCCTTGTCTAGGGGCAAAGGTAAAAGTTACACAAATATCAAAAATAAAGCCACACAGAACTACCCTAATCAAAACAGAAAGGCTCTAAATCAGCGTTCACTGCTTCAATGGTTTAGTTAATAGAAGGTTCAGGCAAAATTTCTTGTTAGGAAAATATATATTTATTACTTCTAATAATATATATAAACACTAAACACACCCACATTTCCCTTAGCATGTACACCCAAATAAAGATACATAAAGAGGAGCCACTAGGCTACGATATCAAAGCAAAAAAAAAAAAAAACATGTAAGTAGGGGCTAGTGCCCATTGGGTGCCATGCCCTACCCTACTCTCCTACCAACACCATTTCACCCAATTTCACCAGCCCTCACTCAACCAACAGAGCCCTGACCACATCAGAGCCCAGGCGAGCTTACTGGTAAGCACTAAAGTAGCCTATAGCATGAGTTGGATAAACATAATGAGTACAAAACTTAGATTAAATAAACTGCGTCTGGTCAGTATGTTTCGCCCATGCTGCTTTCCCGTGTGACTCCCCTGCTGTCACACCAACGCCATTTACACCACAGTTTAAGCTAATTTACAGTACCCACAAATGTATAAAATTATTTGTAAAATTATGGTTCACAATTATAACATGGTTTATAAAATTATTGCACATTTCTCCACTATACATATTACAATGTAATGCAGAAACCTGCATAACACACGTTCATCAAAAGCATGAACACAAAAAAATTAACATAACATCACCAACAAAGACATGACATAAACACCAACACGACCACCAAAAACTAGCATATGAACAAACTTAAGACATACACAAATAACCTGCATATGGAAGCGAGGAGCTTACACCAACGTTTCGGTCCGACTTGGACCATTTACAAAGTCACTTTGTAAATGGTCCAAGTTGGACCGAAACGTATTCGTAAGCTCCTCGCTTCCATATGCAGGTTATATGTGTATTGTTCCAGCCACATTATTGTGCCTTTTTTGTTATAAACTTAAGACATGATCGTTAAAAAATTTAAACATAATGAACAAAAGCATGAACACAAAAAGTAAGACATGACATGAGCACTAAATACAGGACCACAAAAACCTTAGATATGATCATCAAAAACAAACACAAAAACACCCATAACTATAACATGAACACCACAAAATAAGATGTGATCACCAAAAACTAACAAAATATGACCAACTAAGACATGACATGAACACCAACATGACCAACAAAAACTAACAGATGAAAAGAAAACAACATAATATATGAACACCAAAAACTAAGACATGATTGTCAAAAGTATGAAAACAAAAACTAAGACGTGACATGAACACTAAATATATGACCATCAAAATCTAAGACATGAACAATATAACCTAAGGTATGAACACCAAAATCTAACAAAACAACACCCATAACTATAACATGAACACCAAAAAAAATAGATGTGAACACCAAGCACTAGCACATGAACACCGAAAAATAAGATATGACTGCTTAAAAACAAAAGACATAACCTAAAAAATACATGAGCACTAAGCCACGAACAACAACTAAGATATTACGTGACCAACAGAATTAAAATATGAACACCAAAGCTAAGGCATTACAATCAAAATATAAAACATGAACACCAAAACTAGGACATGAACTCCATATCTAAGACATAACTATTAAAAACATGAACACTAAATTAAAAACATAAACTAAAACTAACTAATGACCACCAAAATCTAAGATATGAACAACAAAACTAAGATATGATCACTAATCTAAGACATGATCACTAAAAACATGAACCCAAAAAACAAAGGCATGATCATTAAACTCCAAATATAAGACACAAACAAAACCAACCAAGACATTATGTGAACACCAGAACTTAGACATGAACACCAAAACTAAGACATGAACACCAAATGTAGGACATGACCAATGAAATTATGAACACAAAAACTAACACGTTACAATACCGTCACCAAAACCTAATACATGGTTGGGAGAATACTAACCCTTAAACGGTCCAAACGTATATATACGTTCTTACCGCTACTGCCCCGAATATTTTGAAAAAAAAAAAATTATATAGAAATAAAGAGCACAATTTTCTAAGTGTTATAGGATAAAAAGAAAAAAAAATTAGGGTTAGTACTTACCGAGATATGAAGCCACGAAGTTGGCACTTGGCGATCACCTGAGGGCAACATGGAGCACTGCTGCTTGCAAAAAATCTACATATTTACCGTTTTCTTCAATTTTTTTTAAATATTGTTGGTTTTTATTGTATTATAACTATATTTTATAGTAAATCTTTTGATTTCAATGTCAATTGTTGTTTATACACCAATATTATATACGAAATTATTATCATACTGACACAAACACACATGTACACACTGACAGGTGATTTTGCACACCTGGCTGAATCACATTCTATTATCTACAACTATATACAAGTATTTACATGTCCCACTTATGTTTCTATAATTCCACGATTGTATGATACTCCATGAAGCATGGATTCATACAGAGTGCCACTCCACACTGGTGACATATGAATCGTGTGTCCTTCCGCTGTTGTGGTCGTTTTGTGGTGGTAGCACACACAACACACTTTTTCTGGGAATGCTTCTTCTTTGGGGTAGGTGGTATAGGTACCAGGTAGTGATAGTTAGGGATAATTCGGTGTGGCACTTCCCCCACTGGCTGTGGTTGTGGTTGGGGGACAAGTCGCTGTTGAGGGGCAGGTATAGGTGTGGTACCATACTTTTTTGCTATCTGTTTTACGATATTCAAGGAGAATTCTGCAAAATGTTGTCGTTGTCCAGTCTTTATTTCGTACATATTGAATGCATTGATCACTGCAATGTCTACAAGGTGGAAAAACAGTTTTATATACCACTTGCGACTCCTACTCACACAGTCAACGATCCCTATCATCATGTCACACTTGTCAACTAGTCGCATATTGTTTGTATAGTCGACGACAACAGCTGGGTTGATAATACGTTCATTGGTGTGCCTGTTCACTTTGTTTGTACCATCTCGTTTCTGTGGATGGTTGACGGAAATGTCACGTCCCGTTTGTCATGCCATGTCAGTGCCATGATGTCATTGGCATGAAATCCTTGCACTGCACTGTCAACACTGCCACTGAACCTTGGCATATGTTTTATATTCCTTCTCACTGTTCCACATATATCGGTATTGTTCACACATAAGAAATCAGCGAGAATAGGGCTTGTATACCAGTTGTCTGTGTACAATGTATGGCCCTTGCCAAGGTATGGTTCCATCATCCGGCGATCAACATCACCAGAAATGCCCAACATGCGCCTAGTATCGTCGAGTGTGTTTCTCCCGGTGTATACAATGACATCTAACAGTCGCACATAACAAAAAGTTTTATACCAAAGCGATTACGTTTACTCGGTATATATTGCTTGAATGACAGGCGTCCCTTGAATAGAATCAAGGACTCGTCGACAACAATGTTCTTGAAGGGATAAAAGTATGCACTGAATTTCTGTTTCAGATATATAAACACTTCCGAGATTTTGTATAGAAGGTCATATCTATTGGGCATATTCCTGTCTGAGAAGTGAAACATTCGTAGCAACAGAATGAATCTGTTGCAGGGAACGAGGTCACGGAAGATAGGAGTACTGATAAAGTTGTCTGTGGACCAGGAGTTACGTATATTGTTCTTATAGGTATGTGGCATAAGCATGACAGTGGCAAGGAATAAATACATTTCAGCCACTGTTGTATCTTTCCACCTGCGCAGCCGTGACGATTCCCCAACCTCTGCTGTGTTGTCCATGATATAGCGGTAATAATTGTTCGTCTGGGTCACTATCAAGTTCATTATAGGCTCGTCAAAGTATAACTGGAAAAAGTCTAACTCTGTAGACTCATTTGTTATGGGACATTCTGGCAGGATGCCACTTCCACTCACATCGAAATCAAAAGGCTGTGGCATGAATACATTTTGTGTCCAGTTCCACTCACGGTCACATGGTGCAGAGTTTACCTGTGACATGGAGCGTTGGGGAGCAGGTGGGGGGACAGGAGTGGAGGCAGCACATGGCTGAGGGGGTGCCGGGAGGTCCTTTGTCTGTTCACCCACCACGCCATGTGCTCCAGGCATCGTGCCACCCACCACTTCTTCCTCCATCCCTGCATATTCACCTTCATGATCACTATCACTATCGTGACCTGCCACGACCCTTGGGGACTGCATATGGCACACTGCCTGAACGTAGGCCAAGACGCCTAAAAGTACGCTTCACAGGTGAATAATGAACATCACTATCACTAGACGAACCATCCAATGGCTTAAAATCAATCTCATCGTCACTTACATCACTTTCACTATCACTAAAACACCGGGAAAATGATAGTTTCCTCTTGCGTAGTTGCCTATGGGTAACACTGGCCACTCCAGAGGTGCTTGGCCCAGGGTGTTGTGTGGCCACAGTGGCCACCCCAGAGGTGATGGGCTGAGGATCATCTGGGTTATCATCGATATTTTCACTAATTCCTTGATTATTAGATTATTGGTGTCAAATCCACTAATCTCACGTTGTATATCACTTTCCTCGAATAGTAGTGTTAATACGACGAGGCGTGAGTGAATCACGAGGATGTGCCATGATGTTGACCCAGGATGGAGCTGAATGTAACTGGTCCTACCATGTGGTACCCAGGCGGCCAGGATTTTTTTAACCCGGTGCATACTGAGTGCGCAGACCCATTCTCTCATGTCTAGGCGACTCAGGCCTATCGCGCCAATTTTGAAGGAATGAAAAATAAAACGTAAATATACGTTTGGGGCAGTAGCGGTAAGAACATATATACGTTTGGACCGTTTAAGGGTCTAAAGACATGATTGCCGAAAACAAAGACATGATATCCAAATACTAAGACATGATATCCAAATACTAAGACATAACAAACAAATCCTAAAACATGACTAACAAAAACCCAAAACTACAACATAATCACAAAAATAAAAATAAGACTTGCTTGCCAAAAAGTAAGACATAATTACTTAAAGCTAAAGTCATTGATCACCTTCCACTAATCACTAAAAAAAAAATGATTATCTTAACACATTTTTCACCATGAATATCATAACACAATATTCATGAATAACTCCAAATTTAATTTCACATCCCAAAAACACTCCCACTACACACCTATGTTCATCTCCATGATATCACCTAGAGAAATTTTGACCTGATGAACCAACTCGATGCTACAGAAGAGTGTTGCTGGTGTTTACAGTGATGACGGTTATTCTCTTTCATCGCATCAAGATGGATCATCAAGGCAAAATTTCTCTAGGTGGTGACATGGAGATAAACATACAGTGAGAGTCATGCATTATGCCGCCCCTCTCCTACACACATACCAAAACACAAACGCATACCATGAAAGATTATAATATATTTACATGTATTTGCACACTTACTGAGGTTTTAATACTTGATGATGCGTCTTTTATGCTTAATCATGTCCCTCAGCTATGTAGGAAGACTCTCACACAAATTCTTGAGAGTTTGGGGAGGTATATTATTCCATGCCTCATGTATAGCAGTCTCCAGCCACGGGATGGAACTCATATCCTTGCCCACTAAACTTCATTTCACTATTGATCAGAGGATCTCAATAGGGTTTAGGTCTGGGGAATTGCCTGGTCAGTCATTAAGGAACCTCACTTCACAGTCCTTAAGCCACTGAACTACAGATTTGGCGGTATGACACGGTTCACCATCCTGCATAAAAACCGCAGCCTCACTCTTGTCAAATGTCTCAAGTAAATTGTCACACAATAACTCCAGGTAATTATGCTGGTTCACATACTGGCTTTTGGGAAGCACAATGAGTTCACCTACACTCTGAGCACTGAAAAAAACCCAAACCATGAGCGAGTCTGGGTTTCTGGTGGTCCCAAAGGTGTAGCTTGTGTCTAGTGGGTCACTACGTCTGGGCCAGTACACATGTTCTCCACAGTTACAAGTGACGGTGAAGGTTGCTCCATCACTCCAAAGTACTTCAGACCACTGTTGAGGATTCCAATGAAAATATTTCTTTGCATAATGCAGCCTACATTTGTTCTGTGGCTTGGAGAGGATCGGTTTCTTAACCTACCGTTGACTACTGTAGCCCAGTTCTGACACACATCTGCCACTCTTTGACCGAGGGTTCGAACCCCACCCGTAGTATGGTTTGTTTGCAATCGTGTCATTACGATTTCGTGAGTCATGTTGACGACTTTGAGGGGACTTGAGCTAGAGTTCGTCACGGCCATGCTAGCGGGATATTCGTCTGTAAAACTTGCATTTGTGGAAACAGTGGCGCCTATGCTAATCTTCCTATGGTGTAGAAATATACCAGTTGGATGAATCTTATTGAAGCTAGCTGGTCCAATGGCTTACGGGACGGTCTGGAGTTTTGAGACTCTCTGACAGCGGGTTCGAACCCCACCCGTGGTATGGTTTGTTTGCAATCATGTCATTACGATTTCGTGAGTCATACTCTGAGTTCACTGGTATCCTCCTCAGAATGAATCATACAGCCTATTTTTGTATCATCAGCAAATTTGCTCATGTCACTTGTAATTCCTTCATCAAGGTCATTAATGTATATTATGAACAACAGAGGGCCTAAAACTGATCCCTGTGGAATGCCACTAGTGACTATTCTCCATTCAGATTTGACCCCATTAATGAAAACTCTCTGCTTATAGTTGGTAAGCTATGCCTCTATCCATGCTAGAACTTTCCCTCCTATACCATGAGCTGCCACTTTTCTTAAGTGTCTCTTAAGAGGTACTCTATCGAATGCTTTACTAAAATCCAAATAAACAATATCATATTCTTTATCACTGTCTACTGCCTCAAATGTTCTATTGAAGAACGTCAGTAAATTTGTCAGGCAGGAACGACCTCTCGTGAACCCATGCTGAGATTCATTAATCAAAATATGTTCTTCAAGGTGAATTCTAATAATGTCAGCAATAATTTATTCTAATAATTTGCCTACTATAGACGTCAGGCTTATTGTACGATAATTTGAAGGAATGGACTTATCCCCTGATTTTAATATAGGAACCACATTAGCCACCTTTCATATCTCTGGCACAACACCAGTAAGGATGGACTCATTAAACACGTTCGTTAAGGGCTGACTAAATTCCATCTTGCATTCTTTAAGTTCCCTGGAAAACAACTCGTCAGGTCCCGGGGACTTATTTTGCTTCAGTTTATCTATCTGTTTGATAACCATGTCCCTCGTGACATAAATATTAGTTAATTTGAATTCATCAGGAACTGAATAATTGTTAATTTCTGGAATCATATTTATATCTTCTTGTGTAAAAACTGACAAAAACAATCATTAAATAGGGAACACATTTCCAATTCGTTATCCGTCAGCTATCCATTCCCAATTTTCAGAGGTCCTACTCTTTCATTCACCTTCGTCCTATACACTTGAAAGAACCCTTTTGGATTAGTCTTTGATTCATTAGCAACTCTAATTTCATAGCCACGTTTAGCTTTTCTAATCCTCTTTTTACATATCTTTTAAGCTGAACATATTGGTCAGTAAGGTTAACCTCTCCTCTTTGATGCGCCTATAAATTCCCCTTTGTCCCCTAATAGATGCTTTAGCCTCCTGTTAACCCAATTGGGATCTTTATTATTAGACCTAATTTATCTCTGGGGACTGTATATAGTATATACTCTGAGCATGTTGTACATTAATTAAGAAAAATATCATAAATGCAGATCCCTTCGTAATCGTAAGTATGATCATCGTCAATAACATCATTAGCTAGATTACCTCAATCGAGATTAGACAGGTGTTCCTAAGTCCATTATAATCGGCAGAACGAAAATCAGGTACTTTTACCGTATTATCATTATTCTCGTATTCCCAGTTAATGCTGAAAGTGATGGTTTGTGATCACTTGCGCCAAGCTCTTCAGCGATCTCCAGAGTGTTTCCTTATTTGACAAGACTGGGTCGAGCAAATTATTACTCCTGGTAGGCTCTGTTACACACTGTTTCAGAAAACAGTCCTGAACTACTTCCATAAAGTCACTAGACTCCAGATTACCGGTCAATGAAGTCCACTCAATTTGACTGAAGTAAAATCCCCTACTATCGCTACGTTATTGTGTCTAGAAACCCTAATAATTTCGTCCCAAAGAAGTCTCCCTCTATCGTGATCCAAGCCTGGAGGTCGGTATATTATACCTAGAATTAGTTTTTCTTGACCTTCTACAAACTCTACCCAAACAGATTCTGTTACTAATCTATCTATTTTTATACCTGTTTTTATGCAACAATTTATATTTTCTCGTACATATAATGCAACTCCTTCCCCCTTTCCATTATATCTATCCACATGGAACAACTTAAACCCTTGAATATTACACTCAGCAATCATATCGCGACGACTCTTTAAATCATACCATGTTTCAGTTATTGCAATGACATGAAAGTTCCCAGCACACGCTACCAAATGTAATTCATTAATCTTATTTCTTGCACTACGACTGTTAGCATAAAATGCATGACCCATGAAATCGTAATGACACGATTGCAAACAAACCATACCACGGTGTAGAAATATACCTAGTTGGATGAATCTTATTGAAGCTAGCTGGCCCAGTGGCTTACGCGACGGTCTGGAGTTCTGAGACTCTCTGACCGCGGGTTCGAACCCCACCCGTGGTATGGTTTCATAAAATGCAGTAATGTTTTTCTTCTGCACCTTTTTCCTATTCACCTTGCTTTTACACAATTTCTGTTATGACTGTTATTATTAAGATTCATAACATCAAAGCCTAAGTCAATATATCCATACTTATTATTTTCCATTTCTAAACCCATACCTCTAACTAATCCTAGTTTAAAGTCCTTACAACACCTTCAACTGAGCTAGGAAGAAAACCCACACCTGCCCTGGATAAGTGAACCCCATCCCTGGCATACATGTCATTTCTACCGTAGAAGTGGTCCCAGTTGTCAATGAATGGTACTTCATTATTCTTACAGTGTTTGTCCAGCCAACAGTTAATACCAATTGATCTGGACAACCATTCATTTCCAACACCCCTTCTTGGCAAAATGCCACATATAACAGGGCGACCCTCCTTCTTCCTAATTACATATGTCTATTGCTGTCCTGTACTTTCTAACTAACCCTTCCTACTCATTTCTGTTTTTCCACTATACGTATTACTGTCCTTGTCACCTAGTGCCACTGTCTTTCCAATATCCACCTTATTCTACCTATTGTGTGTGATAAATGGTTTTGAAAACAGACAAGTTGAAGAATTGAGACACTTATGCAACATATGAAGCCACTGTGTGGCAAGGAGAGGAGTTTGAGGTAATCAGTCCCTCAGCCTCGAATCGATGTTTTCAGTAGGAAGTACAGTATAGGGCAGGAGGAGTGGCTTATATAAGAACATAAGAACATAAGAATGGAGGAACACTGCAGAAGGCCCACCGGCCCACACAAGGCAGGTCCCCATCAAAACCACCACCACCCAAGAATTCATTCCCGCACCCACGACACCAATCAAACCCAGCCCCTCCCACTCATATATTTGTCCAATCTCTTTTAAAGCCACCCAAGGTCCTAGCCTCTATCAATTACTCGGAAGATTGTTCCATGCATCTACAACTCTGTAAATTAGCACATATGCAACACTTGGGTATCTTTATTGAGGAAACGTTTCGCCACACAGTGGCTTCATCAGTCCATACAAAGGAGAATCGTGAAGAACAGGAGGAGTGGAGGTTGTCAGTCCCTCAACCTTGAGTTGATGTTGTCAGTCCATCAATCTTAAGAACATAAGAACATAAGAAAGGAGGAACACTGCAGCAGGCCAATGTGGCCCATACTAGGGGTCCTTCACATTCCATCCCACTAACAGAATATTTGTTCAACCTAATTTTCTCTACCAAGAAATAAGCTTTGATAATTTTATTTACTCATGATGCAATTCCACTCAAATCCAACCCCTTTCACTCATGAATTTATCCAACCTAAATTTGAAACTACCCAAGGTCCTTGCTTCAATAACCCTACTAGGCAGACTGTTCCACTCATCAACTACCCTATTTCCAAACCAATACTTTCCTATATCCTTTCTAAATCTAAACTTATCTAACTTGAATCCATTATTGCGGGTTCTCTCTGGAGAGATACTTTCAAGACCTTATTTTATATCCCCTTTGTTAATACCATTTTCCACTTGTATACCCGATCATGTCTCCCTCATTCTACGTCTTACAAGTGAATGTACTTTAAGTGTCTTCAATCTTTCTTCTTAAGGAAGATTTCTAATGCTATGTATTAATTTAGTCATTCTACGCTGAATGTTTTCTAACGAATTTATGTTCATTCTGTAATATGGAGACAGAACTAGCTGCGTAATCTAGGTGAGGCCTTACTAATGATGTATAAAGCTGTTATATAACCTCTGGACTTCTGTTGCTAACACTTCTTGATATAAATCCCAGTAATCTATTTGTCCATTACGACGCTTAGGCATTGCTGTCTTGGTTTAAGGTTGCTGCTTACCATCACCCCCAAGTCCTTCTCGCAATCTGTATGGCTAAGTTCTACGGTATTTAACTTATAAGTGCTTGGGTTATGGACACTCCCGATAATCGTCTGAATCGATTATCCTACCCATCTTCGTGTCATCAGCGAATTTGCTCATATCACTAGAAATTCCCTCGTCAAGGTCATTTATATATATTATAAACAACAACGGACCCAAACCGATCCTGAGGAACGCCACTTGTTACAGATCCCCACTCCGATTTAACCCTCTGCTTCCTATTGGTGAGCCATGACTCGATCCATGACAACACTTTTCCCCACATGCCATGAGCAGCCACTTTCTTAAAAAGTCTCTGATGTGGTACTCTATCAAAAGCCTTACTAAAATCCAAATAAACAATATCGAAGAAGATAAATTATGTAATATCACAGTCACTAGCGAAATGATTATGAAACAGCTGGACCGACTGAAACAAAATAAATCGCCGGGTCCTGATGAGCTTTTTGCAAGGGTTCTTAAGGAATGCAAAATGGAACTCTGTGAACCAATATCTAACATTTTTAATTTATCTCTTCAAACAGGTGTAGTGTCTGATATGTGGAAGATGGCTAATGTAATTCCTATTTTTTAAAACAGGGGACAAGTCACTACCGTCAACTACGCCCAATAAGCCTGACCTCAATTGTAGGCAAATTACTAGAGTCAATTATAGCTGATATTATTAGAAGCCATCTAGATAACCATAATTTGATTAATGATACCCAGCATGGATTCACGAGGGCCGTTCCTGCCTATCTAATTTATTAACCTTCTTCAGTAAAGCTTTTGAGGCTGTTGATCACGATAAAGAATTCGATATTGTTTATTTAGACTTTAGTAAGGCTTTTGATAGAGTACCGCACCAGAGACTGTTAAAGAAAGTGGCAGCTCATGGCATTGGGAAAAGTGCTGTCATGGATCGAGTCATGGCTCACCAATAGGAAGCAGAGAGTGTGCATAAATGGGGTTAAATCCGAATGGGGACTTGTAACAAGTGGTGTTCCACAGGGATCAGTCTTAGGCCTATTGTTATTTATATATATATCAATGACCTTGATGAGGGAATTACTAGTGATATGAGCAAATTCGCCGACGACACGAAGATAGGTAGGATAATTGATTCAAACATAGATGTCATAGAACTTCAGGAAGATTTAGACAAACTTAATTCGTGGTCAGAAAAGTGGCAGATGCAGTTCAATGTAGATAAATGCAAGGTTCTGAAGCTCGGAGTGTCCATAACCCAAGCACTTATAAGTTAAATAACGTAGAACTTAGCCATACAGATTGCGAGAAGGACTTGGGGGTGATGGTAAGCAGAACCTTAAACCAAGACAGCAATGCCTAAGCGTACGTAATAAGGCAAATAGATTACTGGGATTTATATCAAGAAGTGTTAGCAACAGAAGTCCAGAGGTTATATTACAGCTTTATACATCATTAGTAAGGCCTCACCTAGATTACGCAGCTCAGTTCTGGTCTCCATATTACAGAATGGACATAAATTCGTTAGAAAACATTCAGCGTAGAATGACTAAATTAATACATAGCATTAGAAATCTTCCTTACGAAGAAAGATTGAAGACCCTAAAATTACATTCACTTGTAAGACGTAGAATGAGGGGAGACATGATCGAGGTATACAAGTGGAAAATGGGTATTAACAAAGGGGATATAAATAAGGTCTTGAGGATATCTCTCCAAGAGAGAACCCGCAATAATGGATTCAAGTTAGATAAGTTTAGATTTAGAAAGGATATAGGAAAGTATTGGTTTGGAAATAGGGTAGTTGATGAGTGGAACAGTCTGCCTAGTAGGGTTATTGAAGCTAGGACCTTGGGTAGTTTCAAATTTAGGTTGGATAAATTCATGAGTGAGAGGGTTGGATTTGAGTGGGACTCGCATGAGTGGGTAGAATTGTCAAAGCTTATTTCTTGGGTAGCATTGAAAATTGGGTTGAGCAAATATTCTGTTAGTGGGACGGATTGTGAAGGACCTGCCTAGTATGGGCC